>JAVCKT010008088.1:0-21883 GCA_032273925.1 Rhynchotus rufescens
GAAATTCATTTAGGTTATTAGGCCAACTCTGCAGTTTTAAAGTACAAACGCCACCAACGTTAAACCGGAGAGGAAGGCTCCGGGCGAGGCCTGGCGGGGCCTTCGCCAGCGGAGCCACAAAGCGAGCGCGCGGAGGAGGAACCGCCGGGTTCCCCGGAGCGGAGCCTGCGCCGCGAGGGGCAGCCCCGCGGCGAGGCCGCGCCGCCCGGAACACAACAATGCGCCGATGCCAACGCCGGCCCCAAGCTAGCCAAGCACTTAAGCCTCTGCCGGAGACTACCCCGCAGCCTTAAGTGCTTGCCCCTAGGCTTGGGTCCCTGCTCGAAATCATGCACTCTCTTAAGCACTGCAATCTCCCGCAGGCTCTTGCCGGAGCGTTGCTTTCGAGTCTCTCGGCTGCAGGAGCAATGGCACTAGCCTCTTTTTATGGGTCCCCAAGGTTGTGCTATGGCACCGAATGGAAACATGGCCAATTCGGTTGGCAACATTCCTGCGGGAAATAATTTAAGACTCACAGCAGGTCGGCTCGGTCGCGTCACGTCGCGGTTGTCTTCCTGTTTTATCTTCGCAGGCTCATGTGGCAGCACGGGTGACCCTTCTGGCTTCACGTTTCCTGGGCAAAAGGAGAGCAGGAACGTGGGGAATTAGAGGTGGGAGAAATCAGCAGCTCTGCAGCATTTGACACTGTGAGGAGATTACCTGTCTCAGCATCCCTCATTAGTAAAAACCAAAACAAACCCAAAAGGACGATCGGCAATAACTTACTTTTATTGACTACCTACAGAAGTGTGATTATTTCAACAAACAGACACGCCATCTTTAGCCAAGTCATAAAAAATTCAGAGCATGCAGGCAGCGTTTGTTTTAATGCGCTCCAGCTCGGTGGATTTGTATTCCAGGGCTGTGACAGAAATGCAGATAAACTGCCTGTATGTGCTTGAGCAGCTCCTGGCGTGATTAAACAGCAGAACAGGAGATAATTCTAAGAATGGCTTTAAGATGCTGAGGAGCGGTTCCGCTAGGAACATCAACCCACCGTTAACAAAGTCCTCGTCTGCAAGCGTTTTGGAGGAAGCTGCTTAGAGGCCAATTCCTTTCCCAGCTCCCATCTCATGCTTTGGGTGCAAAGGGCTGCCAGGGGGCAAGTGTTATCCCAAAAAGGGCTCGCTGGGGGTGTGGGAAGGGAGAAGCCCGCTCACCTCTGACTCGGTTGCGCTCGCTGGAGCCGGCCTGGGAGCCGGGCTGGGAGCCGCCCTGGGAGCTGGGCTGGGAGCTGGGCGTGCTGGAGCTGGAGGAGCTGCCGCTGCTGGTGCGCTGCAGCGGGCTCTCCAGGATGGGCTCCGTGCGCCTCAGGTCCGGGTTGCTGCGGGAGCACAGACACGGCGTCAGCGGGTGCCACCCGCATCTCCGCTCTGTCCCAACTGGGACCGTGGTCTTATCGCGGCCGCGAGGCACAAAGCACCGTCACAGCCACCAAACCTACGTGCTGAGGCATTCTGCAAAGACATCTCTGTAGGTGACGGCTTCTACAAGCCCCAAATCACCCCGGGATCTTCGGCTGTCTTGCAGAAATGCTTAGCTGATGTAGAGGTGCAGGCTCTGTGCACACTGGCGAAGCCTGCAGAGCTCCACCAATGCATCTGCATTTCCAAGGCACACGCTGACACACAGCAGAGCCACAAGAGCTAACGGGCCATGGGAAAGTCCAGTCTGCCTCTCTCCGATGGATTGGGCTCCACGTTTGTTATGCAAGGCCTAATGCGAGGTGACACCTCCTCTGCTGGAGAAGACAGGGCTGAAGTCTGGTCTTCTCAAGCTACTGATCCTGCAAGCCCCACTAAACCCCATGGAAGCTGGGTGACCCTGCAGGATCAGGCACTCAATATCCTTATGGAGCAGGACCATAACCACAAAGAAAAATCATTAGAGCAATTCTGTACTCTTTTGTTTTGCAAGATGCTGCAAGAATAAGAAGACTGCTTGCTTGGAACTTCATTTTCACCTCTACACATGCACTGTTGGATTTATCTGAATTAACCAATATTCATTCTATAATTAGGAATTTGCCACTTGCTGTTACACTTCAAAACTAATATTTTAGTGAAGAAAAAAACTCAGGTTTGCAACAAGGCTGCAGATTACTTTTGCTACTTATTCACACTTTATCGTTTTCATGGTTTCCTATGTCAGCCACTTCAAATTTGCCTGTTATCCACTTCACGCGTTTTCTTCCTTGCTTTCTTTTCCCTCCTCTGAACATACATAAATCTAGAATAAAAAGCATCCTTGATACACAAAGAATGACTAATATTTCTTAGGGTATCCGATGCCTTTAGGACATTAATTCTTATTTGGTACTAAAATGACACCAGCAGACTGCTCATGCAGAGTTATGCAATTTGTTTTTATGCAAGATTTCTGTCAAGTGATCTTATTATTCAAAGTCCTGTTAAAAATGTATAGAAAGCTTTTTCCACAGAGTCCAATTAGGACCTTGTGTGCATTAAAATTATGCTGGAATACTGCCACATTATATAATGCGGTCGCAATCAAAGGCATTGAGCACTAATATAAGGTGTGTGCTGTGTGCATTGTGCGTGTTTCAAAGCTGCTCAGAGACTATCAGAGTGACACAAACTGGATGGGTTGGGCACAGCCCCATTGCCACGACTGGGTGATTGGCAGAATCACTTGGACGTGGCCTTAACATGGATATTACACTGAGCTGCTGCCTAGTCTTATCTTGCATTTACACAGGCACTTATTAAAATGATAAAAGCAAGATAGTGGCTTTCTGTGCAAGGAAGTATCTCCCCAGTCATTACAGGGGTGTTCCAAGTAAAAGAAAGCATATTTTTACCATATTAACATTTATGCATGGGAGGAATCAAGTACCAAGAGCAGAAGTGGTTAAAAAAGGACAATGTGAGAAATGCTGCATTATCGTGAAAGAAAGAAATGTTATCATTTCACTGAGGATTTAGTTTAATGGACTTTTTTGCTGTCTAATCATTTTCAATTTTCATCAAACTGAAGGCTGTCAGCTCAAATGGTGTGGTTGGCTAAATTAATTCATGAAATGCATTGGGAACTTGGCAACTTATGTATTTGCCTGCATTGACCAGGACTGGGATGGTGAGGCTGAGGGAAACACTGTCACCTTCACCTGGAATCCTACAGTCTCACATTATCATTTTTCACTCGACACCTTCACATACTAGAGCTACATCATCCAACGTCCTACTGCATTTTATTTCATATTTCAGATGATAGTCTGAAAATTAATATTTAAGAATTAAACTAAAAGAAGAACAGCATTTTCAAGAACTCTGAATGCTTTAATCTTAAGCAATAAAAACCCCATGATATGAATGCTTTTTTTCTGTCATTTAAAAAGATTCTTGCCTTCCTCCTCTTGCTCCCGCTGCCAGCTACCTAAGCTGCTGCCCGCTGTACGTGAGGTGCTGATACATGCTCAGGCATTCAGCTGGAAAGAAGGCATATGCTGAAAAGCTGGTTACGGTGCACAGCATATGGTTACGTATACACCGGCGTTCACTACTTGACCTAGACCTAAAAGGACAAGGCAAGAAATGGAAACCAGAGAGCTCCATCATACCACACATCATGGATCATGGGTTTATCCAGACTCCTACCTGTCTACAGTGTCTTCTCTGTCTTCCCCAGGAACACTTTAATGTCACTGGCATGTGAGCTGGATAAAGATCCTTGTCCAAGGAGGTCAAAACTGCTTTCCTACTGGATCTGTGTCCCAGCAGGACCTGGCTGTCACCATGGCACATCAGCACATCCCTGGCACACTCGGGCTTTACTCATGGAAGTCTGCTCTGACTAGTTGGAAACTTGTAGGACTGAGATCTTTCTGCTGCCTTACTGTAGCACAATGTTCCTCACTACACACAGGAGGTGAGCTTGGGAGAACGGAGACCTATTCCTGCTAAATTGCCCAAACTCTTGTTCAGTTTTACAGCATCCAGATAGAAACCCCATCCAAGAACAGACTCAGGCCAGTCTGAAGGGAGCAAAAGCTCCAGGAATCTAAACAGTCCCAGCCCTTGGATGTGATACAAAACACCAACAAATGTGAGCCTAGTGCATCACAGCTTAGGGCTGCAATACAAGTATGGCAAATCTCTTGTTTCCACACACCAGGAGCCCCCATCTGCTCAAAGGGCTTGGGAGCTGGCGCACGGAGAGGAAACCTGGAATGAGCTATGGGCTATTAACACCAAGGGGCTATTGCTGCCCACCACACTCGGTCTCCCGTACCTCGCACGGATCGGCTGGGATCCCAGGCGGGGTCCCAGGGCGCTGCCGTTGCCTGGGGAGTTCTTCCTTGCCAGAGCGGGGGATATGGAAGTGGTTCGTTGAGGCACCTGGAAAAGAAACAGAGGAAGTCACAGTTATTGAGCTTGCCCAACTAAATTAGGCTGCTGCTCACGCTTCTGAGAGATCGAGCTTCAGCATTTCCTTAAGATTCAATTTATAATTGATTTCCCACTGAGAGAGATGCAATATTTATAGCAATTATAAAACATAAAGCTCTTGGCTTTTACAAGGAACCACCTGAGCATGAGACAGACTGGAGCTGCAGAGGTGTGCAGCACAGAAAAGCCCATAGCACCACGCAAAGCAGTGCTACCATCAGGTAGAGGACTTCTTTTCTCAAAAGCTGAATGCATAAATACATATATACATACATAAGTGGTCTAAATTAACAAAAAATAAACAACACTGTGGAGTTTTTAATATAAGATTCTCTATGCAGTACATTTCAGCAGCCACTGTGGGATTTTTAGGGGTGTCCATATGGAGTATAGTACATATGCTATTAGAGGGAAGGTGCTGACTGCTGGTTAATCAGGCTGCAAGTGGGAAGATCCAGGCTGAACTGCCCAACTGAACTGATTCTTGCCCGAATCAACGCAAGGGCCGGGGCGCAGGGCGGGCGCATCGCCCGGGCTGGCACCCGCTCGCTGCAGCCAAGCTCCGAGTCGCTGTGCACCAAAAACACACTGTGCCGAAAAACACACCGTACTTGTGCCTGCCAGGGGAGGTATGGCAACACTCACCTGTGGAACACCTTGCACCAGGCAATAGAGAGGCCAAAAGCTCAGCAGGGTTAGCAAAAAAAGGATCGGGTAATTTTTTTGGAGAATAAACACACAATTATGTTAGACAAGCCAAAATGATTCAGCGAGAGACAGCCTTATATTCTGCGTCACAGCTAGCAATAACTTATTCATTCACTAAAAAGAAATTCCCCCTACGGGCAGGTTACTCTGCAATCATGACTTTTCAAGTTTCTTTTACCTTCCTCTGAAGCATCTAGTCATAAACACTGGCAGAAACAAGACACTGGACCCAGAGACATCCAGCCCAGGCTCCTGGGACAGTCCTTTGATTCTCGGTTCCTATTTATTTTCCTCAGTAAAATGTGAAGTTAGCCTTCATGTCTATTACGGCAGATATAACAGCTTTAAATGTGAAGCACTGACTGGTGGGGGCAGCTTTTCATAGCTTGGGGTTTCCTCAAATGTAGGGGCATGTGTTCCATAGTGCCCGAAAGAACCAGCAGCCGTGCTGTGATGGAGCACGGCAGCAATTAAAATAGGTGCTGTTCTCAAAAGACTCGAGCGAAAAGCAGCACCACACAGTGCTCTTTTCAGCCTAGCCAAGGGATTGTCAAAATCAGTGTCCAGGGTCAGCATGTGAGGATGGGCTGCTTTGGCTCTCACCAGCTTCAATGTGGGGACTGAGCTGGACCATCACTTGTGAGCAGAGGTGTCACAGGCGAGTGGCCCTCTCTGCACGTACGGGGCTTGGGTCTTCAGAGCTGTTGCCTTGCCCTTCCTCTTAAGCAAGCACTGATGCATCTTATCACTTGGTGGTAGCAGGAATAAAGCATTACTAGATCTGCATGTGACACACCACCATCGAGCCTATGAGCTCTTAAAATCGCAAGTCACCTGCTTGTTAATCCAAAGGAAAACTGCCTCTCAATCATGGACAAACACTACCTGCCCTGCTGCTGCTAGTCAGTTTGAAGGATTTTTCCTCTGTAAAAATCCACCCAGGCTGAGGGCTGACTCACTGGAAGGGGAATTTTAACGGCCAAGTTATAACTCATCCAAAATGAAGGTGCATAAACAACGCAATCGAAATACCAGAGCAGAAGAGTCTTAATTAAAGAGGTACTGCCAGATGCTGCCATAATGTCAGCGGAGGTGTAAAGCTGTTGGAGTCCTTACAAGCCTTCCATCAAACATTGATTACAACTGGAGCCATGGCACGGGGCTACAAGGACCCGTCTTCGTGCCTATGACAAATTTCATGTGCCTGCAATTCTATTTAAACAGAACGACTTCTTATCCTCGGGAGGGAAGAGAAATGGGTCTGCTGGGGCTCGAGATCCTTCTCGGCCAGCGGGCCAAGTGCTGGAGCAGCGGCGGCACTGCCCCTTTCCCGTGCTGCGAGGGAGGCAATGTTACCTTTGGCGGGATGTCTTCCTCCTGCCGTAACCAAGAACTTCGGTCAAACTTTTCAATGCGAGGGGGCAGAGGAGGGTTTTCTGAGGTGGGGTCCGAGTTCTGCCTTGGCATCTCGGGGCGGTGAGAGGCCACCGTCAGAGCCTCCTGAAACCCAGCCATCCCCTTGGCGGGCTGTTCATGCAGGGACTGAGAGCCAGACAAGGAGCTTCCTTGGGATTTCACAGTGACCAGATGTGGAATCTAAGCACCAAGTCAAAACAGAACTATCAGTACAAGGTGGAAAAAATAAATTAGAAAAAAAAAATTTAAAAATTGATTGTTTTTTCAAAAAAAAAAATTGATTAGCAGTTCAGATGCACTAAAAAACCCCCTCAGGTTGAGACCAGCACCGCCTCGGCTTCAGGAACTTCTGACTTACACCAAACGAAAGCAAAAACTCTTAAAAAATCATGGTCACACAGCTCAGCGCTTCAAAGCCAGGAAATGCCCCCAAGTCGGAGCTGTCCGTCTCAGTTCCGCCCGTTTCTGCCTGTTCCCCGGGGCGCAGCGCTCCCTTCCAGCCCCGCGCGCCGCTCCGGCAGCAAGGCCGGGCCGGATGCGCACGGACACACGGACACGGCCCGGCGCCTGCGGAACCTCTAGCTATTCAGCCTGCGCCTGGAACGTCGTGCTAATGATGTCTGGCATGGAAGCTGGGTGTTAAAAATAAAGGAAACAATATAATAAATAGGAACTAAAAAAAATATTTGGGAGTTCTGAGGCACGAATGGCTTAAAAAAACACCAAGAGGAATGAGTTTCTATAGGTATAGGTAGCACCCTGTCCTATGGATGAAACTTAGAGATCTAAGGCTTGCAAGTGACAGGAAGATTGTCATCTAGGATGGGCAAACTGAGACTAGATCTTTCCCAAAGGCACAAAACGACTGCAATGGCCTCTTTAACTCAGCACAGAGCTGTAACCTTTATTTCAGTGTAAGCATGACATTTCTGCATATATGTGCACATATACACACACAGCTGTCCAGATTTCAAGTGACATTTCCGTTAGTATCTTAGCCAAAAAACACCTTGCAGCTGGTCACAATATATGTCACCAGAAAGAGTGTGTTTTTTTCAAAGGAGTCAGGAAAAAATAGATCGTGTTTGGTCAATAAGACAGACTGCTGCGAAATGTGGCTTTATGGCTTAAGTTCGGATCATACCGGATTATAGGTGGATTATATATTTGGGTAAAGAACAGCTGTATGAGGGCTTTCCTGAAAGTGTTTTATTTAAAGTTGGCATTGTCCTGCTGACCTGCAGATGCCCATAGCACAAGCTGGTAAGTTTGAGTGCGTTTTCTCACAGAAAGTCCACGTGAACCTGGATTCCTTCCCTCTGAAATCCACGCTTGAGGCTGCAAAGGATTTGCAGCTCCTGAACTGGGTCCAGCCCTGACACTCTCCCAGCTTTCTGTGGTGGGTACTTAGGGACCGCGTTACTTGGATTAGCTTTTAAAATACTGATTCCCCTCATTGCGACCTACCACCCTTTCCGGATGTATTTGTGACGGATGTTAACTCGATGGAAAACCAAAACAAAACTTTGAAGCAAAGCAACAAAGAAAGCAAAATCTCTTTCTGATGATCCTCAGCATCAAAGCATCCTGGGTCTTTCGTATCGGGTTTTGAGTTTTAGTGCTTTAAATAAAACATACCCGAAGAGGAACAGAGCAACTGCCTTAGTGGTGCAGAGCAGCGGTTCCTCTAGGTCCTCAGCTTGTTTCTAGTAGGAACCAGTACCTGATGCTTCAAAGGAAGGTATAACCCAGCATGATGTTTCTAATGCATGGAGGTGAAAAGAAGGATCCACTCATGAATGTAGATGCTGCCCTCACTCGCAAACACACCTCGGACTGAGCAACCACGGAGCGAGACATTATTTCCTTCAAAGCACCATCTTTTCTCGTGACCTTACCGGCACCCCGAGCGTCCTGGTGCGTGTAAGCGAGCGGAAGCACCGTTACCTGCGGGTCCACGGGCCTGAGCAGGGGAGGGGTCCGGGCGGGCTGCACGCCGCTGATGCTGAAGGACTCGGAGCGCGGAGGCAGGTTGGGGTCGGAGATCCTGTTGGCCACCTTGTGCGGCATGGCCGGCGAGCTCTGGCGGTTGAGCCGCGAGCGCTCCTCCACCTGCGCGACACCGGGGACACCGTCAGCCGCCGCTCCGCCGGCGTGCCAAGAGATGATCCCACTTCCTGCCATTTACCAAGGGACAGGGCTCGATGCACCAAAGCTTTGAGGCCTTTAAGCACTTCCCCCTCTGCGTAAACACTCAAGTCTGGATCTGAGCAGGCCCAACTTCTTCAGCTAAGTGCAGGTTCTCAAGCAACCTGTATCAGCTTTACCTTACTTCATTTCCCCTCTTCTTCACCCCATTAACTTGACCCAGGTTTATCTCCTCCATCAATGTTTTTGCCCCTTACCTTTTTTCTTTCTCCTCTCTTCCCTTTCTAAGGTAGCATCCAGTCCTCCGTCCCCCATCAAGGGCCTAAAACAACACTGCTTTCCGAGATATTCCCCAGTGCAGCTCAGCGTAGGGTTGCTCCATTGGGATGGTCACCACAGACACACGGCACAAACACAGGATTCACTACACTGCTCTCCTTGTGAAGTCTGAGACCCTCAAGAGATGCCATTTGGAACCCTAAGTGATACCTCTGGCTTCAAAGAGGTAAGAAAGCCCCATGAAAAAGCCATTTATAGCTGAAAGTCAAGGCACATATAGGAAGATCCTTTCTCTTTAGATACATCATGCTATTTTACGACTCTAGAAGTCACCCAGCAGATTGTGCAAGCGATGCATTTTAAAGAGTTCCCCAAAGGACTATTTATATCTCATGTGTGTAACTCATCCTTGTGAATCTGAAAGGGAGAAATAAAGCCTCAAGAAAAGGCAGCACGCCTCGAGAACGTGTTTTTTTGCAGATGACTTCTGAGAAGCAGCTCTTGCCTTCTCGTAACTCTATCTGGAAGCAAGGGGATCCTTTCCTGTAAACACTGCAAGAACTGCTTTTGTTAGATTTGAATCCAGGAATAAACATGGCAGCCAGAAAACATCCAGCTTTGATCTAGATTTAGCAAGTCTGGCACCTTGTCATGTACGGAAGAAAAGAAAATCCCATTACTGATACAGACATAAAAACAAAGCCCATTGTTTTCAGGTAATCTTGGTGAACTACAATGGTTTCAGCTAACCCAGACCTATGTGCAATCTGTGTGCTGCTGAGACGAGACTACATGAGCTGATATTCATGCAACAAATGCTGTGCAGAGTTTTGATACTACAGCTGATACATATTTTCACTCAGGAGTCATTAATATGTGTTAAATACCATAAGCTTGTCTTAATTCCTCCATGTCATGTCCAGAAGCCATTAAATAGGTTTGCTTGCAAAGCACTACAGGTATTCTTTAAGTAAATATATATTCATGAAAAACAAACAGGAGACATTTATATTAATAAAAAATGAATGGGGCACAAGCGCTGGGACAGTCTGTCCTAGATTAGCTTTGGTGTGCCTGCTTGCTGTCCAAGCTTGACACCCACCATGGCCACCAAAGGCGATGCCACTGATCTCACTGGCTATTTTGGGGAGTTTTGTGAACCAGGAAGCAGAAAGACGCTTGTTTTGTTTGGTTTTCCAACCACCATCATCTCCTCACCAAGCGAGGTTGGTTTCACAAGCGCTCCATGCTCGGGGTTCTCCAGCCCTTCTCCATGGCACCTTATTGACTCCAGCATTACAGGGAGAGGGGGAATCACAGCGCTCTGCAGTGTCAAACTCCGCAGGAATTCGTCATCGCTCCCGTTTGCCAGGAGTCTCTTTTATAATTCAAGATCCACATCAAACGGGAAACATCCCGAGCAGCTTCTGCAGAGGTCCCAGTGGAAAGCAGCTAATGCTGCCATGAATTATTCCAAAGCCAGGGAAGGATGACAAAAGCCAAGAGGACTGGAGGAGATGATGAAAAGTGAGCTGGTCGCTGTGGAGAACAGCGCTGCGGGTGACACAGCTGAGGCATGGGCATCACGGAGGCACCAAGTGCCACCAGACCAAGTGCCATGAACAAGCACCATGAGACCATGCCCAGGGCACCCAGGCCCCTCTGGAGATGCCCAGGTGAGCAACTCCCCTGCTGCTCCTTCATCTAAGGACATACATGAAACTCCCAACCTGTCCCTTCGCTGCAGGTACTTTTTCACTAAAAAAGTGTTTGAACTGAGTACTGGAATTGCCAAACTATGGCAGTGACTGTGGTGTGCTGAGAGTGTACTTACTGGTTTGGCCAGTAAGAATGGGACTTCAATATATGCAGCTAAATTTTGCTAAAAATGGGACTAGGTGACGTAGATAAAATAGAGTATGGAGATTGTCCATGGACCTATGGGAAGGGTTGTAAATATTCCTGAAGCTTCTGTGACTTCTAGCAAACTCTTAATTCTTGTGATATTTCAGGAAAGGAAAGGGGCCTAACCTTAAATTCTTACTTTTCATCTGGAGTAGGCAAAATTTTCACAATTTTTGAAGCCTACATCTGACTTAAGAATGTGAGGAACTGACACCTCCCTTTGCTTCTTCCATGGTTCAGAAATGCTAATAACTCTTGATGCTGTTATCCATAGCAAAGGATAACTGCAGAGAACAGCACTGCGGGTATCCTTAGCAAAGGATAACTGATTGAATTTTTTGAGCATTTGATGCCTGCTGGTATTGTGGATTTAGTGCAGCGGAAGGTTGTGAATTGGAAAGATTAGAGGACAGCTAAGTGTTGGATGCACTTGGCATTTCTGCCAGGACAAAAAGGTGCCAGACACTTGGCAACTGAGCAGCGATCCTGCATAACGGGAAGAATAGGTGAGTTATTAAAAGATCTTCCTGCCCAGAAGTAGGATTACAAAATTAAACTAACAAAATCCAAAGAACTCTAGAAGTTATAGTAATAAGAGCGGGCACTGGTTTTTCTAGAATCATCACAAAGAGATCAGGGAGAAAAAATGTGTTTGTATCTGATCCTGAAACCGTCCTGCGGATGGCAAGTGGCTTTTTAACACTGTACACGAGCAATAATTTATAGCCAAGATCCCAGTCACTACAGAAATTCCCTCTTTTTGGAAGGAGTCTCCTGTGCTTCCACTCCTCCCTGCCTCCTACCTCCTTGGCCCACGCTGGCTTCTCACTGGCGTTTATGCCCTCCTTGTAATGGTAGAGGGGCTTCTTCTCCGCCGGCCGCTGCTCCTGCCGCTGCTGCTGCTGCTGCTGCTGCAGGGAGACCAGGTAGTCGCGCTCCTGCTGGAGCTGCCGCTGCAGCCGCTCCGCCTGCCGCTGCTCCTCCAGCTGCTTGCGCTTGTACTCCTGTGCGGGCAACAAGGCAGCACGGTGGCCACACGGTGACACGGGCTGCGGAGCCTGGCACCGGGAGGCTGCACACACACGTGTGTTCCGCCCTCCGACGCCACAGGTCGGGCCTAAGAAGGGCACTGTAGCACCAGGCAGCTGTCACCTCACTGATGGAGCCTTTAAATCCACATATGAAACAGGAGGTCTCCATCTGAATCCCTTGGGCAGTCCCTAACAGGTATGACCACACTGTATAACGTTCTCATACGGCTTACAAGCCACCATGGATTTTGCTCAGATTTTTCCAGATGGGAAGAACAAAGGACCAAGCCAGTGAGGTGCCAAACACCATCAGTCCATATAAATCCAACTGAAGTTGAGGCCATGCAGCACTTTGCAAGGCCAATTTATTGTTTGTGGCAACAGCTGCACAGCAGAGGCAACTGCATGATGCTTCCCAGTCCCTGGGGCTTTATCTGGTTTAATTACTAAATCATTACAGCTTTTCCTTTTAGAAAGTGCCTTTCTAAAAGTGAAGGACTTGCATGAGGCCTTTTTTTCCTTTTCCCTAAATAAAGCTAATAGAAGAGAGACAAATAATAATCCCCGTGGACTGAAAGAAAACACAGTGAGAGCAACAGCTACAAGCATTAAAAGAGGACAACAAAAACAACAAAGAATACAAGCAGCATTAGAGGGGATGCCCCACATTCCTGTGAAGGGGCTGGAAGAGAAGCGTGTGGTCAAACACAAAGCGTGCGGGGCAGGGCGGTGTGCGGGCGAAGACACCTCGCAGCTCCGCTGCATGCAGCATGTGCAACCAGCCCCAAAGAGCCACAGGGCCGGCGCGTGGCCGAGCGGCTCCCCCACACCCGGGGGTCTGGGGGGAGATGCAACGAGCAGCACAGAGCCCCCAGCCCGCGCGAGCACCGCGCGGCGAGGCCGGGTGCGTGTGGGGCGCGCGGGCGCGACGCGAGAGCGCGACGGCCGCCCCATTACCAGAAGTAGCGCTGGCTCCTGCAACAACTGCTGCTGCAGGATCTCTAACTGTCTCTGCTCCTCCTCTAACTGGCGCCTGATGTACTCCTGGAGGCACGGGCAGCAAGGAGCAAAGGGGAGAGAGAGAGAGAAGGTGAAAGAGCCGGTGATTTCCAAGAGGAATCGCTGGTGAGCAGCACAAGGAGCACCTGGCGCACGGATGTCCACCCACTTGAGAGCCCAGATGTTCTCAGGCCCCCTGTCACTGGCCCAGGCTCCTGCGGCCGGGACAGCGGCCTCCGGGAGGGAAGAGCTACGTGCACGGGCCTGGGAGGGCCGCAAGGCCCGTGCCGGGAACGGAAAATGCAGGAGTGGGAAAACTCCACCTCAAGTGTCTCCGCCTCTGCGGGCAAACAAGTGGATCCCCACAGAAGTAAATTACGGCAGTGGAAAGCGACACACGCGGCGCTAACAATTAAGCAATTTACGCTCAAGTGGTGGAAGTGGCAAAAGAAGTGTGAGTGTTACGAGAAGATGTGCCTTCCAGCTTGTGAAACGAAGAGGGGCTGAGGCGGCGGGTACCTGCTCGTGCTCGGCACGTCTGCGCTCCTCCTCCCGCCGCAGCTGCTCCTCGTAGTGCCGCCGCTGCTCCCGCTCCTGCTGCTTCCGCAGCTCCTTCTCCCGCCTCTGTTGCTGCAGGGGCAAAGGCACTGGTGAGACCTCGAGGCCACGGCAGGCACAAATAAAACACTTCTTTAAAAGGTGCTCGGAGCCCTATTCTCAAGGGTTTTTAGAATCATCTTGTCCACCATAGTGAGTAGGGAACACAACCCTATTGCAATTATGAGGCCAAAAGCTAATACAGAAGACTCAACATCCAATTACTACTGTTTTTTTTCAATTCTTACCAGTCAGTCATGCTATTTACCAAGGCAAATAAGGTGCTGGGTCAAGTCATTCGAGGATCAAACTGCTTTTTATGAGAAGGACTTGTACATTTACAGCCCCTTCTCCAGAAATCAATACTGCTTCGTAATTACATGCCACTCTGAGGTCCTACGTGCAAGGCTGAGCACAGCAAAGGGGGAAAATGTGCTTATAATGTGCCCTGTGGGCCCGAGGCAGAGACCTAAGGCATAAAAATAATTAGCCAGCACGATGCTGAATTGCTTCAACAGCCTTAAACCACAGCGTGAGCTGGGTGGCTTCACGTCCTCTGGGCTGCTCTGAGGGCTGTCCCAGCCCCTTGGCCTGGTCTGTGTCACAGCTTACTAACTACAATATCCCTGCCATGAGTGACACCACGGCATTTTGTGGTGAAGTCTATCTGTGACCTGCTCTGGGGTGACCTGGGACTTGGACCTGCCTGAGGAAGGTGCTAATTCTTTTTTTTCTTTGTAAAGTTCCCAAGCGATCTACTCTTATTTTTTTTCCTCCCCATAACAGGGGAAATAAATCTGCTACAAATCGACTTCTCCAGCAGGACTGGTTCTTGCCCTGGTTTTAATCCAGGAAAATTCCCCCAAAATGTCCTGCTTTCTACACAGGCAGGGGGTGATGCCCAAGCCCCTGGCAGTACCCTGGCTATGGCACCGCTATGACACCAAGCAGGGCAGCAGACCCAGCGCAACCCTGGCTCTAGGACAGCGTGGAAGGTGCCCCAGAAAGCCAGAGACCTCCGGGACAACCCAGGCAACCCGGGAACGGGGCCATCAGCAGAGGGCACTCAAATGCAAGTGCTGGCCATGGGGACGCTGCGGCACCCTCCTGCGCTGCTGCTCCGAGCAGGCATGCAGCAGGAACGGGAGGCAGCGCGCTGGAGCAGGGCAGATTAGGCCCTTTTTTTCCTCTTTTCTTTTTTCCCCTCAAGCAGATGGTTTTTTTTGCCTCTGCAGACACACAGTGACTGAGCAGACTGCAAGGGCTGGAAATGCAGGATGTTGGCTAAATCGTATGTAGGTCTCGAATACAGAGCTGACTACGGTGCCCAAGGAGCTGTTGAGCTGTCTGGAGACAAAAAGGCACACGCTGTAAATTGTTGCTATGCAGAAAACCTGCACAGGCAGATAGATTTGAGATATACAGAGATATAAACCTGCACACTTAAATACATATATACACATATTCTATATATGTATATATAGAGTATATATTTAAATTAATTTTTAAGGACACCCCCACACAATAGTGCATGAAAGCCACTGCCTGCCTTACTTTGCATTCCCATGCAAAGGTAATGCCCATGGAGGACTTGCTCAGAGATGCTGATGTCTCTGGCTTACGGTTAGAGATCAAACACAGCTTTAGTGCTGTATCTATGGCTGTATTTATCAGAGCTGTTTAAGTGCTCCGGAATGATAACGACACACGGGATTTCCTAACTGCTCCGGCACCCCCTGGCCTCCTCGGAGGAAACCTGTTGAGGAAGGTCGCTGCTTCCGTGCTCGGATAACAGCCCGGACCTCAGGGAATCAGTGAGCCCTGCAGACAGAGCACGTAGCGCTTGACTAACTGACTGAATGTCCATTAATGGGAACTTCCACCCATTGTGCCTTTCTCTCAATTTTTTAGCGGGGAGCAAGTTGGGTTTTTATGCTTTTTGCTACAACAACATGCTCCTTAACCCAAGGCACAAGGCTCCTGTAGGCTGGGCTTGAGATGGGAGGCATGGTCCTGAATGCCGCAGCTATTGCCCAGATAAAAATTACCTGTTTTTATTATTCTTTTATTATTAAACAAAGCTAATCCATGCAAGGAAGAGGAAAGCCTTTCCTTTGTCCCTATGGAGGCAGCTCCCCCCTTGCAGGCAGGCAGACCCGGAGCAGCTCTGGGGATCCTGCCCCATTCCTGCTCTCTGTTGGCCACGTCTGACCAGCAGCCTCCTCCACCCCTACTGAAATGCAGGAACTGGGGGCCGATTGCCCCAGGCAGGGCTTTTGTCTGCAGCTGGGAAGCATCCAGCTGCTCTTCTGCATATTCCAAGGATCTCTGTGTGCCCGCTCTTGGTTCACCTGTGTCACGAACGCAGAGCTGCCTTGTGCCTTCCCGCCAGTGCTCAGCACGGCCGCCCCGTCACGCTCCACGCAGCCATTAGTCACGGTCCCATCAGGAGCAGATTTAGTCAAGCAGCATAAAGGCTGCTCTCTGCAGAGTGCCCATGCGCCCGGCTGCCTCGCGGGGGCTGCCCGGGCCCCGCAGCTGGCAAACAGCTGGCGAGGACGTGGCCCGGGCAAAGAGGGCACGCGGCCCCCGGCACCGCGCGCATCCCTCATCCGCCTCCGCTCGGCCCGCTGCCCTCGGCACCGCGGCACGCAGCTCTACCTGCGCATGAAAATCATCAAAATCATGAAAAAAATGAGGGGAAAGATGCAGGTGCTTCTCAGTTCGCCTCCTTCTCCTGCTCTTCCTTCCCCTTCCACCATGAGGGCGAAATTCCTGGGTTTCTCCAAGCCTGCATCTACCACATGTATTTACACTATCCAGATCTATTATTCATGCAAGGCAAGGACACCAATTAATTAGCACTGTGTTTATATAACTCTGCAGGTAAAGCTCTATGTAGCGCCTTGTACTCTAGAATGGGATCTTCGTGCTGCACCAGAGATGACAGGTTTTAAATATGGATGAGGGAAGACATACGAAGGCGAAGCCTCCAGTGGGAAGGCCCTTGGAGGTCTGGGATGAAACACGGGCTTCAAAGGAGCACGTTCCCTTTGCTGTCCCAGACACATTCAGGAGGGAGAGGAATGTGCAAGGTCGGAGCCTCCCCGCGACCTGCAGAGAGGCAGCACCACCCGCAAGGAGCAGCTCTTGGAAATCTTGGCTCCCGCTCCGGAGTGCAAGCGCCAGCAGAGCAGTGCAGGGGGAATTCCAAGTAACAAATGAAAACAAATATTGCAGGTGCTTGCGTTTTTGTGACAGGCTCATTTATCTCAGCCACCAGGGAAAGAGTGAGTATGCCTGAACATCATCTTTCCTGACGCACCAAGCACTGGGGCACGGAGAGGTGCTTCCTACTGGTAGAAAAACTGGGTCAGAACTTCATATTACAGCAAATAGGAACCTTACATGCTGCAAAATGTTGTGGGAATTTTTATCTAGGATCACGATGAAGGGACAGACACGAGATTCCAGGCAGGAAAAGGCTCCTGTGTTGAAAGCCGTGAGCTCTGCAAGCTTTATATGCAAACCAAACCAGGAGAGATGCGAGTGTCTGCTGTGGGACCTGCTGTAAGGCAGCAGCTCCCCTTGCACGTGGCTCAGGGCACTATGTCCAGGCTCCCTGCAGTGCCACCATGGTCCTTGTTCCTGCAGGCAACTGTTCCTACAAGCCAGAGGACACCTGCAAATGCAGAAGAATGTAACAACCATAATTTTAGCTGACCTAAGTTGCTCTGTGGTTAATTGCTGGAAATCCTGTGCACTGCTTAAAAGAGCTTCCAGCAGATGATCTTTTGCTTTAGCTGGTGAACCTCTAATGGAATCGCTGCTATTTTTTTTTATCCATTGAGCATCTAGCTCCTATAATCGCACTGAAAGAAACTGGACATGCAAAGAGCAAGAGGATTAGATGCCTACAATTGCCTTGCATGTTCTCTGTAAAGATCTGACCTTTGTTTTCAGCCTAGAGAAGAAAAATATCCACAACATGACATAAAAATGTTGTTTTGTAAAATCCTCCCTGACTCTCTGCCCACTCCCACCAGGTCTGCACAGGTATCTGTCTTGCAGGACCCCTAATGCTCCTGAGAGCAGGGTGTGCTATTCCTACTGCTCAGCCAGGGTTTTGCTCGTAAATCCAGTCAGGAAGGTTCATTCTGTGCCAGGAGCAGATGGAGGCCTTATTAGGAAATGATATATATAGGAAAGGAATGGCATATATAGAGAAAGATCAAAAGATGGTCAAGCCAAGTCACCATGCTGCATAACATGAATATTTGCTTAATGCTATTTGAACTACTGATATTCCTTAGCTCTTCAATTTTTATTTTTCTGCAGTTATTTCTGGGGCCCACCTTGATTTCATCTGATGAACTTTCTACAGCTGTTCCCCAAAAAACAGGGAAGGAAAGCCTCACCACGGAGCTCTCCTTGGCCTTCAGCCCTGCCTGCTTTCCTTTCAGAACAAAATCTGGTACCAAAATCTCTGGACCACTCTGCCAGTGCAGTCGCCCCTCTGAGACATGCAGACAAGCTGGCACCTTTACTCTCTTATGCATATATTTGATGTTACTGCTGCAGTAACATCATGAGATACTGGATTTGGGCAGAAAGGCCCCGAAGTGAGATGCATTTTGTGAAAGGTTTGGAAATCCTGGCTTAGGAACATCAAGACAAGAGGAAAAACAGACTTCCCTGCTTGCAAGCCCTCTTAGGTGGGAAAACAAAACTGGCAGAGGTTCTGTCTCTGGCAATAAGTAAAAACAAGCCTGGTCAAAATAAAAGAAAATCCACAGTCATTCTTCACTGACAGAGGAACGGATTAGTTACCATATTTGCTAGCCTTTCTCCAACCCTGTGACTCTGAATCTCCAGGACAAATGAACTCCCGGCATTTCCGAGCTCTGCACGCTCCTAAGCCAGTCCCGCTAGCCCCGCGCTCGCGCCTCGCTGATTCACTCGGGCGCCTCGGCCGTGTTCCGGCCGCGCTGCTGTGAGTCACAGCTCTCGCTACAGACACGGGCACTCATCTGGCAGCGCTAAAGAGTCTGACTGAGGGGTCCCAAACACCGGCTGCTCCAAGAGTTTATTTGTCCCGGATGCTCCACTGGGTTTTAAAGGTCAGCTTTACTTCAAAAAATGTAGTAACCTGAACCTTTCCCAGGTCTCTGTTCCCAGTGATGCGTAGATGCAGCTCTGCCTATAAGAGCTATTGGCACTGCCCTCTTAGACCCTAAAGAAGCACAGAGCAAAGGTTGGGTATGGGAACATTAGCCTCTAAGGACGAGGGAAAAAGGCAAGGGAAAAACAGCTGAGCTCCGGGCAGAGCACGTCCGGCTTAGCAGGAGGATTAGAGCCCTACATTCAAAATCTGCCTGGGAAGCAGAAAGCGACGGCGAGCGACGTTCTTCTATGCAAAGAGAACATATTAATACACTGGTAAGTATTGTATTCATTATAGGATTTCAGCTAATCTGCTGTCTGCTTTTATTCGGCTCTTGTTCCACTTGCGTGCTGCTCGCATCGGGCTCACGCCTAGGCTGGGAGAGCCCCACTTCCTCACAGCAGTCCCTACATAAACAGGCAGGGATTTGGGGGTGCGCGCGTGCAAACCCTTCCTCTCTCAGCGCGGCTGCGGCTCCGTCACCGCTGCCACGGAGCAGGAGGGAGGCCTGACCTACAATCCACGGCATCGCAGACCTACATGTTTACCAGACTGAAAAATGCTCGGCCTGCGACGGGCCCCTGTTGGCTTCAGCCCCGCAGGGCTCCGGGCGGCACCGCCGAGAGGAGCCGGCCGCGTCGCAGCTCCCGGCCTGGGGGTACTACCCGCTGCACTGAAAGTGTATGGACATCTAGGTTAAACCTAACAGGCTCTCTGGTTTGTTCCAGTTATGGGGAGGGGGATGCTCTAATAATCCATTTACTGCAATTATTCTTCCAGACATATTGGTGACCTCTTTGGGAGGCTAATTTAATTACACTTAATGTATGAACCCTTCAATTAGACTCTTGGGATGACTTCAGTGTGAGTCAATGGGCTGCTTTGTGCAAAACCACATCAGCAAGCTGAGCCCAGGGGAAACCCCTTCCTCTTTTGTGGACTTCTCTGATTCAAGGTCTTTGAGGCTAAGACCAAGGCGAGTGCTTCATGCAGCCAGGGTGTGTGATGCACAAATACCCACAGCCACCCAGTCAAATACTGCAGCTAGATCTTAAATGGGGTGGATAATTTTAGGACCAACAGTATTTGCAACTGGTACAGGTTTGCAGCTGGACAAAGGTAATGAAATCTTACGCTTCGAGGCACATATGAATCAAGTCAGGCAGGAATCTGCACCTTGCTCTAAGAGAAACTGCTGTAATTGGCAAGGACCGAAAGACCTGAAGTTGAAAACAGGGATTAAAGGGGACATAAGCAGTGCAGAACTTGGGAATGGGTGAATGGAGACTCCTTAGCTTTAGCTTCTTATGCCATGGGCCACAGCAACAAATAAAGGTAACTAATGTACTGAGTCCCTGGCCTGCTAAGAGTTTTGCTCACCTGGATTTCAGCACAAAGCAGACTGAGCACAACCAGCACACCAACACTGGACTAAGCCTGCTCAGCAGTTCCCACCACCCTTTCAAGTTTGGTACTGAAGGGGTTCACCTGTGGTGAGTAAACCCCACTACCTTCAGAAGAGCTGGCAACACTTATGTACCACGCTGGAGAGCGACTAGACACCAGGATAGGTAATGGATCAACGAGAGCTTTTGTTCAGTGCATCACTGAACAAAACTGAACTGCTTGACCAGTTACCTCCGGAGAGGCAAGGACAGGATCGGTTCAAAGCTGGTTTCCTTGGGGAACTCAGGCCGAGTGCAACCTCCAGCCCACGGCCCCGCTCCGGCCCCTACCTCCTCCAGCCTCCTCCTCTGCTCCTTCTGCTCCTCGATGCGCTTCTGCCGCTCGGCCAGCAACTGCCGCTTGTGCTCCTCGTTCTCGCGCTGCTGCTGCTCCAGCTGCTGCCGCCGCAGCGCCTCCGAGCGCTCCTTGTTGGCCAGCTGCAGCCGCAGGAAATCCCGCCGCAGCGTCGACTCCCCGGGCAGGTTCAGGATGGAGCTGTGTGGGACACGAGCATCACAGAAGTTCCCACAGACCCTCCCTTTAAGCCCCTGGTTAGGAGAAATTTGGGTGTTTGTCGGGTTTGTCCTCCCTTTCCCTTGAGCCATTTGAGTAACGGGAGGTGCTTGGGCAGCAGTCCATGGAGGCACTGGGCATGCATGTGCATGCATGTGCATGCATGGAGGGTCTGGGCATGAAAGCACAACCGCTGCCTGCTGCAACGTGGCATGCACCTCACCTCTTCCCCTCAACTCTTTTTTAAAGGAGAAATTCTGAAGAAATTCCCCCCAAACCCTTTGCTGTTAATCCTGCTTGGCTGTTAAGTCTTGGATCGTGAACCGGGAACGCAGAGAACCCTCCTGCTCCTCACAGCCTCGCCAGACATTTCCCTGCTAAAGGTTCCTTCACACTAAGTTTCTAAGCAAAGTCTCTTATGTTGCAGTGACACACACTATATTTAGCTGTGCACAAAGTGCATTTTGTGTGAATCACTGCCAGCTATTAAAATACTACATTATCTCAGTGAAATAATGGAATAACCTGATGCTAATTGCAATGACTCTTAAAAAAGTCATCAAAGAAAGAAAATTCAAACCCTATTATGTTTGCAGCAGCAACTGGAACGGTTTCATGATGAAAATTTACATGCAGATACAGAGCTACATTTGGAAAAAAAAAAATCACATTTTCAAGATTCTTCTCGCATCTCAGCTTGCTTTTCCCCCACATCTAAGCGCTCCCATGTGCAGCTCCTCAGAGCAGGGTTCATGTGAGCACACACATCTGCAAGTTTTCGCTCACGGAAGCCAATTGGTTTGCTCTGAAGGAGCAGTTTTCTACCCTGCAAGCTCGTCTGCTCAAGTACTTCATTTTGCACGCATAGTCTATCCAAAAAAAAAAAAAAAAAGAAAAAAAAAAGAAAAGGGGAAAAAAAAGCCCCCAAGGGGAAATTTTTCTAGATCCACACAAGTAGCCACAATGTTTATCAGCTTCTTGACAAGCTGGGTGTCAAGTACTGGGTCAGAGAGTGACTCCTCACCCCTGTGACCACGGCAGAGCCTGGCTCTGCTCAGTTATGGCCAACACATTCAAGCAGGCAGCTTACGCTGCATCATATGGAAAAGAAAAACCAGCTCTGGCAAATCAGGCTGGATATAGGGCCGGCTTAAATAGGGCACCTTGGATGCCAGAAGGGGAAAGGCCAGTGCTGGTGGGAAAGGGCTTTGGTCCTCCTGTCTCCCACC
>JAVCKT010008089.1:0-14367 GCA_032273925.1 Rhynchotus rufescens
TGCAGGGGGCTTGGACTAGATGACCTCCAGAGATCCCTTCCAACCTTAAGCATTCTATGATTCTGTGATGTGTATGTAGAGGATAGTTGTGACCTAGAATATTTTGTTTCCATCAAAACAAACTGAAAACTTCATTCAAGCACACCTGTATGTTGTGATGCTGAAGTCCAAGTGTAATTTTTACATCCCTTTGTAAAAGTTGTGAATTTCAACTGTGGATGACAACTTGTTCAGATATTGGCACTGCATAACACAAGCTAAATGAGTGCTTGAGAATGCAGTGTCTAACCTTTCTAAACACAGAATTTAGGATTCTTGAAGTGTCATGATTTGTTCACATCTTGCTAAATATATTAATTAGGGAATTCCTATTGACTGGTAGAAATTGATCTACACCATGATATCCACAAATAATAGCAGTGTAGATTACCTTTTTCAACACCATTGATAGAGTAATGGATGATAGACAAATATTGCAATATTCTGATATAAGTGAGTACTTATTTGTTTATTTAAACTATTACGAGATAATCTGGAGTTTGAGTTTATACTGCATTTGCTGCTCTGCTGCAAAGCCCTCCTGTACATGTGGAGCAAGCTGTAGGAAGTATCTTCCTTGAGGCATTAGGCAGCAGTTTCCAAGTTAGCTTGTTCCACGATGTCTGCAGAAAATTGGTGGGAATAGCAGATTGTACCTTGCCTGGGGATTACAGTCTGTTGCTTAAAAGATGGTGCTGACCATCTGTGCCATATTAAAAATGCAGTAGTAAAGTCTACAACTTATTTAACTATCCACTGTGAGGATCATAAAATGACTCTATTAAACTTCCTATTTCTTTCTCACAGTTTTTTTTTTTGGCTCAACTGAGGCCACTAACAATGCTTATATCCTTCCTTTCATCTTATAATTTGTCCAGTAAATTGTTCCATTTATTTTCAGAACTGTTCTCAAGTTTCTTGATACTATTCTGTTACCTATGACTGCTTTCTCTGAAGTATTTCATGGCTTACCTCAGTATGGCATCTGCTATTGTTTTTTTTTTCTTCTTCTTTTTTTTTTTTTTAGTTGCAAGCATTTTTCTGTATTATGAAGTAATATTAGTAATGCATTTATCATATTTTCCATGAACAACTCTCTTTTCTCTCAGCTCTTGCAATGTCTGTAGTGACAGAGGTGGAGCTGCTGTTGGTGAGGTTCTTTCTAGATAAATAAGCAATTAAGAGATGATTTAGCTTAGGTTATGACTCATCAAGGATTTTGAATCTAAAAAAGTGACTAGGAGTTTGAAGTTAGTCTCTGTATGAAACTCACTGCCTAGCAGAAAGTGCCTGAAACACATGCAAGGCCGAGTTAGTATCTTTTTCTCTTTTTCTGTTTGTGCCCAGTGCTGCTGTGGTTTAAAGAATGTTAAGGCATATGCTACTAGACACTATCCAGCTCTACAATATCCAAAAGTTTTAATGTGAAGACTCAGCAGAAATAAATTATGGTGGATTTATTAGTTTTTTTTTCCAAAATTGGCATACTGTGCAGGATTATGCCTGATTTTACGTGATGTTTCTGTGTTCATAGTTGTCTTCACTTCAGCACAGTTCTGAATCTTACAGTTTGCTTTGTGACTTGTATTGTGCTTGCACATCACTTATGTAATTTGCTTTTTAAAGAAACTTAATATGTCTGATCCATGTGACTAGATTCTGTTTTCATTCCAGCACTAGATGGGATCATTTTTAGGTGTTGACAAGAATAGAAGGTGTTACTTTAATTATTCCTCCAGTGTCCCCACACCTTGGAGCATTTGGGGAATCTTGTTCTGGATTAAGAGCCATCTTGCCTCATTCTCTCCTTGTAAGAGTACCTAGCCCTAGGATTGTTCCACATCCCGGTAAAGCATAGCTGCCTCACTTGCGATACAGTGTTCTCCTTCCTGACTCTGAAGAATCATGTTCCTACATATTTCCAGGTGAATTAGATAATTTGGGAATGTTTCTAGTAATTGCTTATCTCAGTCCCACAAGCAGTCTTGTTTCTGTTGATATTATTTTTCATCTCCACATAATCACAGTGCAGGACTAGACTGTGCAGGACTCTCCTGGGTTTATTTGCTGAGTCGCCTTTATTTTGCTGTGTGCCTGCAATTGTGCCTCTTCAAATATCACACTGCGGTGTGGCATGAAACTTACCCAATTCTTTATTGAATGGTTTTATGTAAGCAGCTGTAAGGCTTCTGGAATGGATTATGTCCTCTCATGCACATCCCATTAGATGCACCAGGGTATTTCTTTGTCTCTTGTTGTTGATCTAAACCAGATGTAATCACTAGGATCTGCTTACCCAGCATAATCATCACTCAAGAGAGAGGTTAGCTCACATGTGGCCTTTGCTGCTGCTGCTGCTGCTGCCCTTGACCAAAGTGGTGTGACTCTTTCAGTAACCAGAGTCATGCCTATTGCTGAGGTTTAGCCTTAAAAAGGCTCTCATGCCCACTGCATGTTACATCCTGGACTCACAATGGTGCTTTTCTTTGAGCTTTCTGGGTTTTAGTCTTGCTTTGCCACTACGTTGTGTGAGTTTTCTGGCTACTGCAGCTAAGTTGATGCTCTGGCTTGCCTATTTTCTTTCTTTTCCCTTTTCCTAGCACATTTTGTCAACACTTAGGTCCATACCGTAGGTCTAATCTCTAACACTAAATGAAGATCAGAGGCCGCAGTCACTGTGATTAGAATTAATACAAGAATATTTTTCCTGTTCATGCTTTTTTATGTTCTCCTGAAAAGTGCACTGTCTACAGTTAGTGGTTTGTTTGTTTGTTTGTTTGTTTGTTTGTTTGTTTGTTTGTTTTTCCATTTTGCCTTGGAAGCCTGACTGATTTGACAAAGAGGTAAAAAAGGCAAAAGCAAAACCCAATTACCATTCCTGTTCCCATCCAGGAAGTTCGGTCTCCTTTGAAGCAACACTACCCAGTCTGTTTGGCATTCAGAATAACTCCATAAGGATCTTCCAAAGCCAGCATGCAGTTAGTGGACAATGTGTATATTTTGTTGATACCACAGCCAAGATAGGAGTCTGCTTCATCTCCTTTCAGCTTTGAATCTAACTTCTATTCTCAGAGCTTTTGCTATGAATTTTGCCAAGGGAACCCTACCTTTGACATTGATAATTTTAGGGTTTTTTCAATAGATTTCAGAAAAAAACATGCCCAGCCAGCACAGTTTGTCTTACTGTTTGATTATTTCTTTGCAAACCTTTCCATTGAAATGGAAAAAGAGATGCAGCATCTGTCCAACTGCACAGCATTGGCATCAGGGACACGCTTCCAGGATAATCAGGGTTTAGCAGAGGTTAAGGGGGAACATTTGTACTGGAGCTACTTGTTAATATATTGATGACGTAGCACAGGAAGATTCACTTCAGGCAGGAGCTAAATGGGGGCTTGATACATCAGCTAATCTTTGACAATAAGCTCCAAGCTAAACTAAATCTCCCAGTCCTTTGAGGTTCACCAACTTCTAGAATAGAAATAATACTTTTTAAAATATTTGAGTAAATATTTACACTGATAAAGATTTCATGAAGTCAAATAATCAAGGGAGTATATTGTTTTTTTAACCTCAGGTGAAGAATAGTCAAACTCTGATGTTAGTTTTTAGTATCTTGTCCCTACCTTGTTGCAGAAATATACTTTCTTTGGAATAAGTGCTTAGAGTATAATCTGTATCAGTTAAACTATGTATATTAGCTGCCAGCACAGAATGTGCCAGAATGAAAGCTAGAGCATATCTGAATTAAATTTGTCATTGCTGCAGGAAAGAACCAGTTAATGTCCTTGCATAATGCTTATGTAAAAGATTAGATTCCCCGCCTGCCTATTCTAGTTGTCTCTGGTGGTATATAAAAAGCTTGCCACCTTGTTAGTACTCAGTTAGCTCATTCACTGTTAGTAAGCTGGTTTTCTAGCTCACAGAAGGAAAGCACTTCCAATACCCTAACTGGATTATGCATATAATCTTTTCCACACATTAACTAGTGCAAAAGTTGACAAGCTAATAGAGTCAGAGAATAAAGCAAGGGAAAAATGATGAAGAAACATTTAAACTCAACCAAAAAGGACAGCTTATATAGCAATAGCATTACTGATATTCCTTTGGTTCATTTTGTTTATTTGAAACAACAGATAAACGTCTCTATAGACAAAAAACGATGAGTGATCTAATGGAAAAAAAAAATCTGATTTTTTGAGATATACTGTCAAATTCTCAAATCAACTTTGTGATATATATATTATATTAATGTTCTCTATATTTTCATCATAATATTTTAAAGAATGTACATAGGCTTTGGTTGTTATTTGGTAGAAGTTTTTAGTAGGAATTCTTATATTTTATGAAGCTTAGGTTATAAATCTGGTAAAAAAGAAAATTCTATCTAGAAAAACATGTCTGGTGATACCATGCAAATGTTCAGTTAAGGCTGAGTGAGAAACTATGTTGCTCACTGTCTTTTATTTCACAAAGATAAGCTTTATTTTTTCATTCCCCTGGGAAAAAAAGAAAAAGCTTGGGTATTGGTATTGGCTGTACAAGGTAGGGATTCTTGAAATAGTTTCTTCAAGCCTGTAAGTGTGGTCACTGTCACGGTAGAAACCAGGTAGTGCTGACCCTGTGTTAGTTGTCTGGTGCCTTGCAGGGGCAGAAGCAGCCAGCCTGACATGAAGTGTCATCCTGAGACTGGAGAGGCACCTTCCTCACCTGCTTTTCCAGCCCTTTGTCTTTATGACAACCAAAAAATGCAGCAATGCTACTGTGGGGTTAACTATGGTGATTCTCTGCTTTATGTTTTCTTAGGCATCCCCTTGCTTTACTACTAAGCCATTAAGGGTCCTAGAATTAATAGAACTTTGGAAAGTCTTACCCTAAAGTCTTAGCCCTTCCGTATTAAGGAAAAGATATATATACTAGAAAGTTGTTGTTAATATCTGCTTCAGGTACCACTATGCTTAGAGAAATTCTTAAAGTATCTTAATTCTTAAGTATCTTAAAATTCTTAAATTCTGAGATCTTGAGATGTTTCATAAATATTTTGCAACCGAATGTAGATGCTAACCTGCTAATGACATAACTGTTAGGTGTTCAGAGAGCTATTTTATATATGAACAGAGCAGAGTTATAGAAAAAAACAGTTTTCAGTTTAAAAATCCATTTGTGAGTAAATGTTAACTGGAAAATGTCAACCAAAATAGGCTGAATTGTTAAAAAA
Source organism: Rhynchotus rufescens (assembly GCA_032273925.1). Classification (NCBI taxonomy): domain Eukaryota; kingdom Metazoa; phylum Chordata; class Aves; order Tinamiformes; family Tinamidae; genus Rhynchotus; species Rhynchotus rufescens. The sequence goes on from JAVCKT010008089.1 coordinate 5,258, forward strand.
CACTTTATTAAAAAAAAAAAAAGGGTTCCTTTGCTGCAGCATAACTGAGGACATTTGAGAGCTTGATGTATTCTGCCAGACACGTAGCACAGGCTGGATAACCTCCGCTGACTGCACTGTGTCTTTCGACATGAGTAATTTAAATGACTGCCTCCCAGTGCAGCAGCACCTTCTGGGGTGTTCCTGCACTGGACACTGCTGAAGCAGTCTGCTAACCTGGTTCCAGCTGACGTTTAATAAGAATGAAATATCTTGTTTGTCCGTTCCTCTGAACCTCTGTGGCCCCTCCCTAAGGGGTCTCCTTAGGTCTCCTCCCAGCACAGGGTTCTCCTCCCTAAGCACAGTGAGTCCCAGCAACAGAGAAGAACAGACCCTGAAGGATCTTCTTCTGGCACTCACACGAGAGCACATACAACCCCGAGAGCTTCAGTTCTCTTTCAAGATGCAGGTGTCGGTTTTTTCTTCTTCATAGGATGAGATTCATATGATTCATAGGTAAAAATGATGATGACCTTTGTGTATACCTGTTTATTGAGTTGAACATAGGTCTGTGAAGCAGGGTTCCATGCTTTGTCTTTACTCAAAGGGTTCAAAGCCATGTCTTTCTGACTGTAGTGGCTACCATACTGTGTGCTTCTGCAGGGAAAGGACACATCTTCCCCGCTTCTTGCTGCAGACCTGCTTAACTGACAGGAAAGTTTCAAGAAGAATAGTCAAAGAATAGTCAAAATAAATCTTTATTTTCTGTAAACTCCATGTGCTTGATACATAGCTAGTCTAGCATGTGGAATGCCCATCTAGGAGAGGGACTGCAGGCTATTCCTGGAGGGATTCAAAGATCAGTGTTTACAAGGACATCTCTGCAATAGCAATTATTTAACTGTAGTCTAATACCGAGGCTCTTCCTCTGTCCCAAGACTCTATGTGGAGCGTCTCCTAGATGTGAGCAGTGAGGCTGGCTGTGTGTATGTGCAGAGAAGGGGAGGACACCACTCTTTTTGTACAAATATATTGCTGCACTAGTGCTTATTTGCTGTTCAGATCTCAGAAAAGGTGGTCAGTGGTTTGCACCTCAGTCAGGAAACCACACACATCCTATTTTCTTGTTTTGTTTTGTTGTAGAAGAACAACTTGAATATTTACGTATCATCTATACAAACTATAAGCCTATGCTGTACAGATGAATCTATATCTTTTAAGAAATACAATTTACATCTTGAATTACTTTGCATTTACAGCTAATTGTCATAGTCTGTCAATTGAAGAGGTTGTCAGAGTTGCAAGGGCAGGCTGCTTCTCCAGGGAAAGGGAGGTAAGAGCCAACCATGATAACAAGACTCAGGCAAACCCCAAGTCTGCATTACACACAGAAGATGAGCAGGGCAGGATCAGTGAGGGTGACTGGGATCAGTCATGACCCAGGGAGCTCCACAATGATGGAAACGGGCAAGGTTAGTTCAGGAGGTAAGCCCATGGTTCAGGGCCTAGGTTGAAATCAGTCGGGCCTATGGCGAACCACAGGCCAAGTGGTGATGTAGCAGAATCTGTAGCCCAGGCAAGCAGAGGCTCAGCTTAAAAGCAGCTTGTGTGGCAGGGAGTCAGGCCTGGCAGAGGCCTCTCTGCAGCAGTGTCTGGGAACACTCTCTCTTCCAAGGTCACCAGCAGGAAGGAGGCCACCTCAGCTCTATTATCTTTAAGTTGGCCCTGAGCCCAGACTAAAGCTAAATCTTCGGTCAGGACTCTTGGAGAGGGATATGTATATGTGGAATAGTTCCACTGGTAGATGTGCCTTTCTGTGCAGAGTCCAAGCTTCGTGCCTCTTTAGCAATGCTTGTAGCACTGATTCCATGCTCAGTCCATACGTCTGCCAAAGGCCGAGCTAACTTTGTACTGGTGATGGACAAGGTCTGTCACTGTGAGCAGAGCGCTCGTGGGAAAATGAACTCCTGAGTGACTAAAAGTTCACTCCATTACAAAGTACACATCCCAAATTACACCAATAGATAGGAAGAAACTATGTGATGCAGATTAGGGTTTCCTCAAACTGTCAGTCCAAAACTAGCTGTAGAATCTGTACAGATTTATGTACTAGTAACTGAAGAGCTTGCTAGAAATGTGCTCCCATGCAGTCACTTATATCCAATAGTATGGAAAGGTTAAATATTCTCCTGCAGTACAAAAGTGAATCACGATACTTGCCTTAAGGTCACATATTGCTTCAGATGATGCTACTGCACAAAATGCAGCAATGGGATAGACCCTAGCAATGGGATAAAACACATTCATCTTTCGTAATACTTGTCATAAGGAAGAGGTCAGATGGGATTTTACGAGCTGTATTCTGCCAAGCATTGTAGAAATCTCTCAGAAGTGACAGAAACTTTTTTGGATTGCCAAATCTTTTTGGAAGGCTCCAAAATCCTCTCATATTGTCACAGTTAATCTTATTTATCATGGTTTGTCAGATACTCCTCTTTCAAAAATTCACAGTCTAGCATTTAGCAAGAAAAAATGTTAAAATCATATATTATATTTAAATATTCAGTTTAAACCATAACTAGAAAAATAAATATAAATCAGTTTGTACGTTCATGACCTTTGTGATGCTGTCATATGGCAATGGAAATTACTAAAGCTTTTGGTTTTTAATCCTACTTTATCATAACACTGTAGTGTGCAGACATGTATTTGGATGGGAATCAAAATAAGAAGAGTGGACTCTCCTTTGCTTCGTAGCTGTGCCTCGAAGAAAAGCATTGGCAACCATGGAGTTTTTCAGATACTCCTAAGAAGCAAAGCTTGAGAGAGTGCCTTTTATGAAGAGAAGACAGAAACTATTAATCATGGGAATAGGAGTGTTGTTGAGGCATGCAGATATTTGTTTAAGGTACTCTAATGAATTTTAATAAAGGGTTTCCTAGTACCACAAATGCAAAGCAACATAAAGTAGACGTATGTGGGATCTTATTAAAAGGTGATCTTAAAAATGTACATATTAAATTATTTTTTCCTTGACTAAAGGTTTGCTAGTACATCCAGGCTATTTCAAACTTAGCAGAAACCCATGAAATCTTTGCTTGTTATTCAGTATTCCTTTAAATTGCCCCATGAGAGAAAGGAGACTTAGCAACTAATTACTTACCTCTACACTTGCTCCTCCTCAGTTTTCCCCACTTCCTTTATCATGTATAAATACTAGAAAATATGGCTCAGAAACATTGGATGTGTATGTAAATCAGCAGTGGCTGTCTTTCAAAATCTGTTCCCAAATTGCAATAGTGTTAAACATTACCGGGCTTTCAGGGAGTGAGCTAGGAAAGGCTGAGGTGAGGACTTTATGTGAATCCTTAAATATTGTATAATTACACAGCTCTGTCCTTTTTTTTTTTTTTTTCTTCCTGCATTGTTGCTAATTCCTTCTTGAGAAGATAATGCATCTGCTAGTACCAATGTATCCACAGACTTGTTTGACATTTTTTATTCATGTTTTTATCCATAGAAGCCCAAAATGGGTATTCAAAAGCACTTTTAACCAACAGTCTGCTTTGTCCACAAAATAAGGTTGCAATTCACCTGAACATTTTTTGTGTGCGTTTTTAACTCCTTTTGATTAAACTGAGTTTGAACTTCAGGTTTTTATTTGAAATAGATTGTCACATTTCCCAGGCATTTATGGAGAACAGTTATCTCCAGTGGTTACCCACTTCCATAGATTGCTCAAGAGCACAATCTTTGGGCCAGCTAGTTGCACATGCTTGTAACCTGCGTTGCCAAGTGACTTGTGCATCAAAAGCTTGAGAAGGAAAGATATGAGCAACTTTCATTCAGTTCGTTTTTGCCAATTCAGCATTTAAGAATAACTGCTTAGTGTGTGGCATGAATTTCTGGTTGCCTACCTCTTTCAGTTGCTAGTGATTAATTAGTTTGCTATGTGTTTAATTTGGGTATTTGTAGACCTTTAGGTTCTATGTAGACTGTGTGTGCTGATTCTGTTTTGAAGCTGAATCTATTTTGAAGCTATGCAGACAATTTGGTTTAAAGTATATTGAAGTTTAAAGAATATTTATGATTTATATTAGTTAGAAGAAAATCTGTAGTGTCACCAATAGGTTAGCTTTCTATTGTAATTATGATAACAAGAATGGAGAATGTGGAGGAATTGCTTTTCAAGGTATAATGGTCATATCAGTCTTTTTTTTTTTTTTCCAATTGGTGATACTCTGTTTGGAAATCAGAACTGTGAACAACATGTGATATTTGAAATATTTGACTCTTTCATTACTATGAAATGGATACCATGGGAATCAGAAAATTATTAACACTGAATGTTAAATGTATCTGTGATTTGGGGAATTAGTCTGCAAAACTAGTGATGAAACTAGTGTAATCTAACCACAGAGGATTGCTCACTGTCATATGTGTGGTTGAAAAACAGTGCAAACAAATAATTAAATCAGTGCCAGATTAAGCTTTTACAGCATGCAAGTAATTATATCTTTCACAGCAATTAGCAATGAGGCATTCAAAAATCCAAATGATTATAATGATAATTATAGCAATGAGTATTCCGTTTCTGTTGCATAGAATGGAAAGGTCAGTTTTAAGATACGAAACCAGGTTCTTATTGCATTGCTTCAGCGAGACTGCTGAAACTTTCAGCTCTTCATTCACTTTTGCTTCCCCATCTCTTTGTGAGACAGTGTTTCTCCAGTTTATAAGGGCCTCTCTCTTCCCACCTTTCCCAGCACCCAGTGCAGATCCAGCACATTGGATCTGCAGATTCAAGGTGGCTCCTGCACACTGGGTCAGCACAGACAAGAAAGAGTCTGCAGTTCTGTCTGTTAGTCACCAACACTGGAAATCCTTCATCACTTCGTTACAGTTTTGATCTTCCTGTCAGCAAAAATACTTCTATCCACTTTTCTGTGGCAGTTCTTTCTTTTTTTTTTTTCTCTTTTAACACTGAGAAAACAAAACTGTCATTAATGCCTGTCAGCTCTTCTGTAGGCACTGGCCTGGCTTGTGTTTCCCTTTTCTTAGAAGATTTAGAAATTTTAGAAGATTTTGTGCTTTCTGTGCGTCTCTACCAAAACTATATACACTGTGTATTTAACTAAGAGCACTAGATGTAAAATAATGGTTATTGAATCTACTGAATCTACTGAGAAATCTGTGTGGCGCTTCGACTTCCCTGGAGCCTGCCTTCCCAGAAAATCTAGCTTTCCCTCTTGAGGTAGAGTCCTGACTTGTTTGTTTTGCCTGCACAGTAAATAGAGAAGTGGTAGCTTTCATAAAAATAAATGCAGATATATTTTGTGGAATTCTATTTTTTTTTCTCAGATGTTGCCTTGTAATTTAAAAAGGTAAGTTATGTAGTAGTATCCAAAGTACTAGTAATTTTTTATGTTTTGTGCCTCATCATTCCAAGAATTGTTTTAGTCTAGAAAAAAATCAAGCTGCAAATTTATGCATATAATATCCTGCTGGAATTACAAAGAGAGGATATAATCAACAGGATGGAGGGAAATTCATAATGAACCTTAATATGTTTTAATTATGACAATTAGCCAAGATGCAAAAATAGCATTTGTTATTATTTAGGCTTGCATTGCTGTAATTGCTGTGTAGGTGCTGCCATCCCCTGGCTGTTTAGTGTGACCAGCTCTTCACATTTCTCTTTATCACACTGGCTGCTCCCAGCTGGGGCTGCTGCTCTGCCGCTCTGGGACCAGGCGGGTAATGGGGCCCACACTGGTGCAGCTGCTCAAAATGCATTAGAAAGTAGTGACAGGACTGAAGTCCACTTTCAACCTGTGCTTTTGATTAGCCTTGAGGAATGGTAAATGCTCTTAAGACTTGAGCCAAAACTAAATAATTGGGATGTAATATTTTGAAAGGAATAACTATAATTTATTTGAAGAACAATAGGATTGGCTAACATCTGTAGCCCTGACTGACAACAGCTACATTAAGACTTCCTGAGAAGTATTTAGGCTGGTGTTTTCTTTTTATTTTCTTTATGGCTTTCTCTCTTTTGTGGTTGTTGCAACAACTACTTTTTTTTTTTTTTGTGAACCTTATACTTTTGGGGTGGTGGTAAGTTATTTGTAAAAGGCTTTTTACTGAGATCTAACAATTGTATTCATGTGTAACTTGTAATAACACTTAGCTAGTAAAAACACTATGAGTTAATAAATATTTAAACAGTAGAGAAAAGTTCACCTTGCCTCAAAAGAGGACAAGTCAGATCCTGATAACGTTACTCCAGCTGTTAGGAGCACTTCTTCTGCCCTTCTGTTTACCCAGGTGCCTCAATCCTCCTAAATTCCAGCTCAAGCAGAAGAGCTTGGAAGCCTGGTCTGAAGCTCCGCATGTTTTGGACAGTGAAAAGTGCTGCAAAATCAAGGTGTGTTTGTACTGAGCGTTCTGCCAGAATCTCTCATTATTTGTAGACTGAGTAAGATTTGGCTGGACACCAGTCACGCTGCAGCATAGTGACCCTTAGAAATATTGTAGGGCTTAATTGCTTTTTAGAATATTTGTTACAATGCATTTAATTTACCAGAAAGATGCACATCTATTTAACTTTAGCATATATAAACTTTGTAGCTGTTTGGTTTTTAAACACATGTTAAAGTATTGCTTAAAAAAAGATTTCTAAAAATGAACTACACACAAATATGAGGTATTAAATATCTTAGTTAAAAGCAGCCACGTTTTGAGTAGCAGCCTTAAGCTGTCTCCTCCTTGGTTGCCTTTGCTGTGACAGCTGTTGTGTCTGTATGAAATGTAATGATACTCTCTATGTGAGACATTATGTTACAAGCAGTCAGAGCTCTCTTTTGTTAGATGAGCTATTATGGGAACAGATAGATAGAAAAATGAATAGTAGGGTTTTTTTTTTTTTTTTTGAACTAGGAGAGAATATTTCCATAGAAGTAAAGGTTGGGAAATTGAATTATTGCAGAGTGACCCTATTTTCTATGAAGCTGTGATCTAATAGAAAGCAAAGTGACAATAGGATAGAGTAGCGAGTAACAGATTTTCATATGCTATGACTGGAGGACAGAGATTGGTAGGGAGGCTGTTTTGAATAAATATAGTCTGTTGTGTGTGTGCATGTGTAAAAAAGCAGGGGAAGAAACCACTCAAATGAAATTAAGAAGAAAAGCCAGGAAAAAAGAGCCAAAGAAGTACCAAGTAATAGCTGCAAGCTGTTCCCAGTTTACAAATGGGAAGCTGCAATACTGTGTCTGTCCCACTGCGTGGTGCTGAGTGAGGCTGCAAATCAGCAGAGATGCACAGGGATAATGCCAGTGGCTTCCTGGGCACTGCTAAGGCTCTGAGTCTTGGTCAGACTGAACATAAAAGGGGCACCTTCTCCCTCGGAAAAAAGAGCAGTTGGATGAATATTGCTGGGATTTAGTGCATGGCAGGGAACTGGGTGAGGGATGAGACTCTGCAGCTTCTTTCTCATTTTTAGCCCGTTAATAGTCTGACACTGGGGAAATGATTTGCTATAAATAGGAGGAATGGATTAACTCTTCAATCATTCTCTCACTTGAGCTTTTTCCTTCTTGGTGGTAGATTATTCCATTACATTGTACATCCTTAGGAGGAGGACACTGGAGGTAACTAGGTCAAGAAAGAGGGGTGCTGTGTTTTTTTCTTATTTCATTTCTTATTTCTTGTTAATAATGCACTTCAGGATACAGTAAATCTAGCTTCACAAGAGTGTCTTTTAAATTTTGTGGAATACTAGCTTGCATATTTCTGATCTTGTGTCTATATGATTGGATCTTTATATTTTTTCTTGCTTTCATTAACTATATTTTTTCCATATGTTAAAATTTTCTAGATTAAAAAAAATATAATATGATATTACCCTATTTACTTTGTATTGATCTTCTAACTCTAAATCTGTGATGAATTCACAGATCATTTCAGAGGGTGGTGAAACAAATAGACATAATGAACAGAACTGAGATAATTGTAACAAGCAGCTGCCTGGAGAGTAAATTACCTAATAATCGACAATAGGAGACAAATTGATTTTCTTAACACATTACAATGATGATATATTGGTATTTTATTAGAGGAGCCATGAGGTCTTATTAGAACTTTCAGTAATTGAAATTCTGTTAGACATGAAATCTTAGGGTTTCTGGTTGTACAAAATAGTTTTGATCCATCAAAATTTGAAAATTACTTTGTGTGCATATTGAAGGGATAGGAAAGTCCCCCCTTCATAACTCTAAGAACTAGAAATAGCAACTTTTTAATGTAAGTTAAAATTCAAGCTAGTTGTCAGAGCAAAAGACAGTTTTACTGGTAGGTCCAAACTACTGTCAAAACCTTCCTGGGCCATTTTTTTTCTGCAAATACACTTCCTATCAAACATGACACTTCATGAGTAATCACCTTAATTCATCTGCCTACTACTTGTTCTAGTTACAATGGGAATAATCTTCTATTAAGTCTACCCTTTTCTTGGTAAATCTGTCTATTCCTTTCCACTTACCTCTTTCTAGGAAATGTATACAAAGGCCTACTAATGCTAGCATAGTTCATATATATAAAATCCATATAAATATTAAGCGTGTATCTGTATATGCATATATACATATATACATATATATATATATACACACCACTCTTTCAGGGATTTGCATCACGGGACACCAAAGGGACACTCTGCATTCCAGTCACCTTCTCCTGGTCAGCCAGTTGGCTGCTCCTCGTTGACTTTGGACAACAGCTGACTCCTTTTGAAGTTCCTTCTTGGTCTTGCTTGATTTAAAAGCTGTAGAACAATTTCAAATGCTCTACCTTGCAGATCCAGCAATACGTTGTCTGTATATAAAAACAAAGTAAAGGGTTAGAGAAATTGTTAATAATCTTTTCTATTTCTGTGTGACAGGTCTGATTCCTTTCGAAAACTATTATTCTCCACATAAACACATGGAAAAAAAATGAAATCCAGTACAGAATGAGATTGCTATATTTTTTCCTATAGATCAGGAAGCATTTCAGTGTGAGGGTGACAGAGCCCTGGAACAGGCTGCCCAGAGAGGTTGTGGAGTCTCCTTCTTTGGAGACCTTTAAAACCC
>JAVCKT010008091.1:0-29456 GCA_032273925.1 Rhynchotus rufescens
CCATTTTCCACTCTCCTATCAGCTCAGGATGTTCCCCCAGTGCTGGCTCCCAGGTTGTTCAACTATCTGGTAATCTAGAATTTTCTCATCTCCTAGGAAATGTATTAAGTTACTGCAGGCCAGTATCAGGTGTAAAAAGAGCTACCACGCAAGTCCTTCGGTTTCTTTGACTACCTTTCCTCCAAAAGCAGCTAAGGAACTGGTTTTAGACTTCAACAAGCTGTGAATCCAAAACAAAAATATTTTAAAAATTGTTTGTCCAAATATGAAGAATTATATCCTCAGCTCCTAGCTTTTCAATCTCAGGCAGTTTCCCCTCCTACCAGCGTTTGCAAGAGAAATAATTTAATACACACACTGATAATTCATTTTCCTTCCATTTAAGACAAACACACACATTCTTGGGGCTGCTCATTAACACGCTGAGGATATAATGGAGAAGTCCACGCATTGAAGAATCAATTAAAATACTCAAAGCCAAGAACACTTGGGATGGAGGCTGCTTTGCTGCAAGATGACTCACATTTTTTCATGACAGTAACTTGCCATAAATCTAAAGCAAGTTGGTTAAAATACGTGCAACGGTTTTTAAGAGGCCAGTAGGTTATGTTGAAGGGCAGGGCTTAGCAGGGCGGAATGGGTTTTCCTCTGTTCCCCTGCTTTTTATGGCTCAGTCTCGCCTCAGGGAAATGTTTCTCATTGCTCTGGTTTTCTCCTCTGCATCCGAAGGAAGTACTTGCTGGAGAAGGTATCTCTGATCTCGTGGCCTAAACCTGCCTAAGACTTCAGGTATAAATGCTCAGGTTCACCATGAAAGCCCAAGCACTCTCGTCGCAGACTTAAACAGCTAAACCGCAGGATTTCAGGAGCACAAACGGTTTTTCTGTCACTATCAAACTGCGTAAAAGTTTCAGGGAATTCACTTGTTAAAAATGCAGTAGCACATTTAGATGCCAAACAGAGCAGCATAAAGGCTAAAGGCCCCTTCTTATTCTACGTGTGTAAGAAAATATTACATTCTATAGAAAGGCATTTTTAGCAAGCAAACTTGAGTTAGCCACAAACTTCCCGCAACTACAAGCTGCCTATAATCACTGGCTTGTGACTACAGTAGTCCTCTATATAAACACCAGTGATATAAATGTTTTTAAATATTTTAAGATATTGTAATACAACCTTCAACTCAGAACTTAAGCCATGACTTCATCCCTAACTTAGCCATGTGTACCACAAAGACTTTAAATCTCTCGATCATCTGCAACATAATACACACTGAAGAGATAAACAAGAGGTCAGAATGCTATTCAGCTTCCAACAAAAATGAAAACAAGACATTCGGTGTGAGGCCTTACAAATATCAGGCTGAACGGAGTTTGGAGTATGCAAATGGCACCTATATAGCATCTAGGTTAAAATATTTCCTACCACACACTACAGTCTTCAGGAATTAATAGCTTAAGCAATGTACATTTATGAATATGATTAACTGTAAGATTAAAAAAAAAACTGATTTTGCCAAGCTTTTGTTGCCATTTTCTTAGCTTCTACTTTGAACTAGTACACAACTTTCAGAATCCAATCTATCTTCATAAAGAATGAGAATAAAGCAATTAATTCCTTAATTCCTTCCTTAAGAGATCTATCTTAAATCACAACCCTTTGCTTCTAAACGCCTAGTAAGCAAAATTAAGAGAATTTTAAGCACTGTCTTTCTCCTTTGTGTGCATCTGTTCCATGTGGGGGAAAAAAATGAATCCAATAGCTAGGGATCAAACTAAAACAACCAATAGAAAACAGCAGATAAAATGTACGTATTATCTCTTGTTTCATACTACCTGAAGAATTTGCAAGAGTGGCACATTTGGTACATGGCACATACACACTCCCCTCCTTTCACCCAAAATACAGGGGAAAAATTACAGGAGCAACTCAAGATGCAAATCCCTCTTTCCGAAAGCCCAGGAATTCAGGGTATGGCTCCTGCTCAACTTTATATCCGAGAGGCTTTCAGGGGCTGCAGAGCTGCCAGCCTTCTGAGTTCACTCACCAACTATGCGAGCCCGTAACAAAACACTTGTGAGAGGACAGTTTATCCGGCAGCGCCAAGATCCGGGCAAACACTGTGGCCTCACTGAAAAGGAGACAGCGAGCTGGTTTTCAAGGCAATAAAAAGCTAAAAGATTATTCAGCTATGTAGGGGCCTACCACACAAATAAATGCACTTTTAAAATTGCCTTTTACATGGCTTAATGGCATATAGGTAACAAAAAAAAAAAAAAAAAAAGAAATCAAAAGGTTAAAAGATACCTGAAGTTCAACAGCACTTCAAAATTGACCCATTTTACCATTTTGATGGTTGTTAATTCTGGATTCCCAAACCTTACCTCCAACTCAAGCTCCTTCAGTTGAATCTGCTCCCACTTCTTACAGCCATTAGTAAGAGAAGTAACGTATGTTTTAGCTTCTCCAGGATGTTGCAGCTCCTTTTCCTTGCATTATAGCTGACACTGAATTAAATAACATCTTTCCTAATACAAAGGATCCTATGGATTTTGTGTTTAGGCCAAGCTGGTGGCAGCCAAATCACCCGCGTGTCCCTTGACAGGCCAAGATCAGACCAGTGCAAAGGACCAGTTACTCCGTATTTCCCATATTCCTTACGGATGCAGTGTGTCCTGCAGCTCCTGCACGCGTCGGAGAGCAGCTTTGCAGAGACCCGGCATCCTCATCCCTGGGCACAAAGGGCTGGCAGGGAGCACAGAGCCCTGGCCTGATATTCCACCACTGGAAACCAGCAGCAGAGGGAGAAACATTCAGAGAGCTCTAGTGAATTCTTCACAGTTCTGGAACAAGAAACTGGGAGAACGATTTGATTCCTGGCATCACCCAAATTCTTTGCAAGATGCTCAGAGGTCAGCAATGCCCCTGTTGAAAAGTTTTTCAACATTGATGGGCAAAGGGGAAAAACTATCTTCTAACAACTGCTGCCAAGGGGTGGTTAAAAGGAAAGCTTTATTTTCATACTGGGTTTTCCCTCTAGTTAACCAAAGGAATCCCCTAACCTCTCCCTCTGTATCCCAGCTAAGTTACCAGGATAGTTACCAGTTACCTACAGTTACCAGGACACACCATTAGTTTCTATCAGACTGCTTTACACTTTGTTTTGCATTAACTCAAGCTAAGCAGGTGCCATAGTACAAGTCCGGACAAGATTTACTGGTCCCTCCCCTCCACACATGTCTTTCTTCACATCCACTTTTAGATTCTATCACTTCTCTTCACAAAAAATCATTTCCCATCTACGTATTTGTCCAGACACCTGACCTGTAAAATGGCTCTTTCTTTACCCAACTGCCTTTTTGTTAAGACAAGCTGATTTTGCCCTTCTGTTCCCTCTCCTTTCAAGCACATAGTTTGTGTTGCAGCACAAGATCAAACTACTTCTAAAACCCACCACACTCAGTGCAGGAATGGCCTAAGTGACATGCAAAGCTTTTCCCACCTTTGTGTTTTGAAGAGCTTAACTTAACTTTCTACCTTAACTTACTAAATTAGAGGAATGCCTGGTTTATGCATGTGAACAGCAAGGAGCACAGCACGGCTCCCTACACTTAGACACTCACATTCAAGATGCTTCACATCAAAGACTCGTTTCGTTTGACCTCAGAGAGCACTGCATGCAAGACACAGCAGGTCTGAAACAGCTGATACACCCTCAAAACAACAAAATAGTTATTGCAGATAATTAAACACATGTAAGAGAAGGGCAGGTCTGGTATCGGCCTTGTCAAATCTCCAGATTAACCTGAACATCACTACTCTGACTGATGTCAGGACTGCAGCTCCATGAGGACTGAGCTGCTTTTCTTCTCCATTTAACAGCTTATGAAATGCTGACAAGACAGCTCTCAGAGTTGCTTTTCTGAACCAGTGATTAGCAACTGGACATTTCCAGCTTATCTTTTCATTACCTTGTAATGATGTAACAGAAATCAATCTGTAAAGAGTTCAACACTTGTGGGAGCTGTAAACGTCAATCAGCACAAAACCCCAGGTATTTATGGTGCAGCCACTGATGCAGACCTCATGGGAGCTGTGATCAACAATTAAAGCATGGCTTTCATTCGGCATTTCTTTTATTTGGTGCTTGCACAGATACCCATCTGAGATCTGTACGAAATTTTAGAGCTTGTTCAAATCAGGAAGCCATCAAAATTTTTAAGAGACGTTTGTGTAGGTCATTTTCCCCCTAGTTTTCTGGAGTTAGTCTAAATGACAAATTAATTGAAGGAAACTTTCTCATTTCATAGAATGACAGCAAAGCTTCACAACGTCCAACACAGGAGATTACCAAAATTACACCAGGATTGAAAAAAAATAAATAAATAAAAACTGCTTGGGTTGGTAATTCATTTAACGTGTAAGTCACGGCTCAAATGGTGTAGTAAAGGTCCTAACAGATGGTATTCTAAGCGATAACAATACTTATATACATTTTTAGCCTCCTAATTTCAAAGGACGCGAACCACTCACTGCTACATGTGATTCTTTAAAAATTTGCTACAGAAAACACTCAGAATTGTTTCTGCAAACTTGTATTTTTTCGCAAAATAATTTATCTGGGGACTCCAGAGCTATGCCAAGAGAAGCATGTCCTTAAGACTGAGCACAGCTGAGCATGCAGCGACCTTTCAAAGGCTCAGAGCCTGCCCTGACATCCTCTGCCCACGAGTGGCCGGGTCCATTTCGAGAAACTTTGGGAACTTGCCCAGTGCCACCAAACTGCTCTTCCATGCAGTATGTTAGTGCTGAAATTGAACTGAGGGGGGGGGAAAAAAGAGAGTTCTCTGCAGTCCCCGACGTGCTACAAGTCCTCCCCAAAAAGGAACCAACTCGAGTCAGAGAAGGAGGCCCCACAGGAACCGCTGCTCCTGCAGCTCTGCATCGTTATCCTCCCAGGTCAACACTCAAACTGATACCCCACAACACCAAAAAAAGCTTCAGTGAAGCCATGTCTTTATTAAAAGACTCTCTGTCTCTCCTAATTTTGCTGGGATAAAGTAGATTGCTTTTGTCACCAGCTGTTACATAGTAAAGCTCTTACATTTGGGTGTCTCTTAAAAGTGCATTTTACCACAGGGCTATATCCCATGTTAATTAGTAGCATGTGACTGAAAATCGTTTGCTGACCTAGCAGAAAAACAACTCAATAAACAACTTAAACCTGAGCAGGAGATGTATTCTTCTAGTACTGATTTTATCTGCAGTTTGCCTTTTGGTCTTCATCGACAGAAAATCAGAGTTGTTTTCTGCAATCTTTCCCAGTCTCGAGATCTGCTTTTCAAGTCATCATAGCCAAGACCCAAAGCAAAGATCCATGTCGTGGATCATGTATCCCGCTGAAGGGGAGCTGCTTATGTTCTCATTTTCAGTGCTTGCACGCAGCCTTCACGCTCCTTATGATGAGATTTTTCTGCACCACTTAGAGCCTAAGGACCAGTGAGCTCATTTTGAGGGCAGACGTTACGTGCATGGTGTCTTACATCTAGATTTAAGTAGTTCCACTACTATGCAGTCAGACTGCCTTGTCAACGCACAGATTTCAATATGGAGCTCAAGGTGCTGATGCTGTAACACAAAACTCAATAATCAGGTAAGATACTTCTTCAGGCAATGTCCAGTTCCTGCTCCAACCAATCATTTAACCTACAGGTTTGGGCTAAGAAATAACAGCAGTTGAGTTTCTCAGCACAGTGCTGCCCCAAAAGATGAGGAACCCTTTAGCAGACTTGGTATGGGTGCATACAAAAGAAGGAAATGAAGAAGGAAAAGAGCAAAGGCTTAAAAATTATACAGAGGACTCTACAGAACTAGTCTATATTTGAAAAGAAATGGCACAACTGTATTTGAGGTTCCAGAAACACACGTACAAGAACATTGATATTTTGAATTTCATTGCTAAAAGCCTCCACAAACTGATCAATGTTGCATTTTAAAGCATCTATCTTTTAAATGAAGGCACACATCTAAACTAATTGCGTGTTAAAACCGCCAACATTCTGTGTCACACTAGGACTGGCAGTAATTTCATATTTTTAAAAGTAAAAACATGAGTAAATTTCTTTCTGCATATTCACAGAGAAATTTTCCTCTGACACTTAGCATACTAACTCAGCTCAAATCACATTTTCTAAAGACGCTCTCCAACTGATTCTGCAAATGGGCATGCAATTAAATTTAATAGGGAAGCTTCCATGAAAATTGTGCCATTTCTGGTAAAACCACGTCACAGCTGTGTGCCACCTTCCTTCCAAAGCAACGTAGTCGCTGCATGGGACTGCAGGCAGATATGTGTGCTGCTTGTGCCAATACAGCGTGAAGGGAGGGTTCACAGAATCCCACAGGCTGGAGTTAAGATAATCCATCTACCCCAAAAGATTAGCCAGGAACAAATCAGTGCATGTATTTAAGTCCTACAAGGAACCATGGAGCTGACTTACTTGACATATAAACATAACCAAGTTCTTCTTGGTTCTGTTTGAGCAAGAAGCTTACCTTTTCTGAATAACTCCTGAAGGCTTTCTGCACTTTGATTCAAAATAGCCCATATTTCTTCTTCTTGTAATGGACCTCCCCGAACCTCCAGAGCCTCAGCCAGTGACACATGCATGTTACCTGGAAAATAGAACAGAGTCAATTAAAGAACATCTAACAGCTACTTTCTCCTTGCAAGTAGGACATAAATAGTAATAACTGATTTTCCAGACTCAGTCACAAAAACTTTCTAACGCGAGCAGACAGCAGCAGAAATACAGGCTACAAAAAATCCATCACCAGCGCAAAGGAACTTGGAGCATTCACTGTTAATGAAGAAAAGTTTTGGGGAACATAAAACACCCACAACCCACATTTATATTATAGGCTACTAAACCAGTGTAGGCAACATGCTTTCATCCACACATTATGGGCAAGACTTCACTTTGTTTAAAAACTTGACAGATTAACAGTCTCAGCTGGTTAAGTTAATAAATATGTTAACATTATCGTGACAGATACAAAAGCAAGGCCAGCTGCTCCGAGGCAAAGCAGGTCTGCTCCTCCTGCCACATTTTGGTATGATCCCACAAACAAATAACAAGACGCATTGCCTTCAAACAGCAAAATCAATTCTAAACCAAATCAATTGGTATCTGTTCAGGTCAGCGTTTTCCAGCATAAAAGAAGAACAAAACCAGTCAACAATGCTGTATGTGTTATAGTCACAGGGAAAATAAATAAATAAATAAATAAATAAATAAATGCAAAACTCTTTCCCCAGGTAGCCTAGAACTTGACATCTTAAAGTAATTTCAATCCTTTCTCTCACCATACCACCATGTGGTATCCAGCTGTTCAAAAACACGAAACGCAAACAATTTGGAAAACAGAAGAACATCTCCCCAGACATTCCCACTCAAGCCAAAGGTTTCATCCCCTGCCTCCTGTAAGATGCAAAAATCACAATTTTAACCACCAGAGCATTGGCGTCAGCGAGCAGTGCGGGCCCACATGCAGTCAGGGATATTAACCCCATAATTGGGGCAGAAAGCAGGCTGATTAGCTATCCTTAGTGCCTCAGGTGTCTGCTCAGCTCCAGGTTTTCTGTGTGTTTTCACTTTCAGCAAGCCAGCCTCATATTCTCATCACATGCATCCAGAAAAAGAATACAAAAAGCTGAATTTCCCCTAATTTCAAGCCTAGACAATGTGAGCTTTATAAAGATGCTTGTCAAAATACTTTAAAAGTACACATCATTGGTTACATTTCATTACAGACATCTCTTAGTTTTCCTTGCTTCACATCTTCCTTGCCTCACATCTTTCCGGCTCCTAACATCCAATTATTTGGCATATTTACTGAGCCAGATACATTTTCTCCAGTTGTTGTTAAAAAGTTACTAGATAAACTGATAAGGGAAAAGATTATAAGGACAAAATCTGAAACTCCAAAGAGAAAAATGACTATGCGTTTCAAAAGAGAAAACGAGGGACCACTATAGACATGCAGTCAACGGAATGGAAAGTCAGGGCTAACCCTCTTCAGAATCATTCTGCATTTCACATAGAGCCCTCCTCAGGGAATTTTGTAACTTCATAGAACTGTCTCAAATTGCAGTACCTAAGTCTAGAATCAAACTGGGTTACGTAGACTAGGAGATACAGTCTTTTTCTAAGGGCTAAAAATACACGTTCCTCAGACAGAATCCGCATGTGCTAAATATTGTAACAAAAACAGGCCGAACGTGACAGGAGAAATAAAAATAAACATCTTCCTCTGACACTCTCTCTTCCTCTCTCCCGCAAAATCCTTTCAGCCGTGATTAAAGACGACCACACTGGCTGTTCTGCAGCAGATAGAAGCCCATCACCCATTTAACACCATTACAGAGGTCACCAGCACATCTCCTCCATCTCCTACCACGCTGCCATATGGGAATGCCAGGGAAAATACCTCCTCCATGACAAAGCAGATGAGTCTGCAGCCAGGCAGGCTGCTGTCACAGATGCGCAGCCCCAAGGATCCCCTGAGGAAGGAGGCAGAGCGGGCAGGGAAGCCCCAGCTGGGCATCGCTGGCCTCGTCTTCCCCATCCCTGCAGCCCAGCCGGGCAGGGCTGGGCGGCACTAACGCCAAGTCAAGCTGGCGGTGTCGGACCCGCAGCCCATGTCATCTCCTTGCAAAGGGCATCTTCATTCCAATGCTCCTTCCTACCTATTTCTCTCACTCCAAAAAATCTTCCTTTATCTCTGCTGCCCTGTCACACTGGAGACGTCCTCTAGCACCATCAGTGCCTTTTGCTTGTTTAACTCTACCTCCCACGACTCCAATTTTGTCCTCTTTTTGCTGTTCCCGAAGGCTTGAAACTTTGCAGCTGTTCATACTGCAATATAACCAAAGAAAAGACACAGGCTGGTTATTTTCCTTTGCTCTTTCAGAGGACCAATGAGATAATCACGTTGGAGTTCCCCACTTCCCTTCCAGTTGGGATGACCGACTTACATTCTTCAGTAACCCTGGAAATATTCAGAACAAGAATAAAGAGCATGCAAAAATGCATGTTGAACTCTCTGGAGGCACCGTGCACGTGCTCTACACTCATGGTGTTTTGGGGCTTTTTTTGTTTCTTTTTTTTTTTTTTTTCCTTTCCCAGAAAGAAAGGAGGAACCTGAAGAATAAGGTTTACAATGTGGTGTTCTTCCAAACTTGCTGTCTCTTCATATTCTAAGAGTCCTCTATAGAATGTGACACTTTGCAAATGCAGAATTTGGAGTGGCAAATGCTCAACTGATGTAAAACTTCTCATTTTTGTGTGATGCCTAAGATTTGCATCAACAGCAACATAATGACCATATAAGGTATATGAGAAGAAATCGCACAAAGCTCTTGTAGAGTAACATGAAAACTGGAAAGACTGTCTGGCTTCACATCTTACTCTCTTACTCCCACATTTCAGCAGTTTCCTTAGTCTACAAGATTCCTTTATTCATAAAAACGGATCTCCATTTAACACGTATTTTCAGACGGATAAGGCTAAAAAGAGGATGAAAGAAGGGAAATGCGACGACGTCAGCAGTACAAGACTGAGAACAAAACCTGGTTCAAAGGTAGCAAAGGGAAGAGAGGTAAGCAATAGTTCCCATTGTTAAAGGGAACATTCTTCGCTTGTTCCTGTTATTAAAGGGAACATTCTTAGCTCATCGCAGTGGTCAGAGAGGCCACGCTACAGAGAGAGACTGAACGCATCTCAAGCAAACAGAAAGCACCCGAAATGGAAAGCAAAACAAAACAAAATTCTTCTTGTACAAAGGGTACCCACTAGTCTGCTTCCAACTTCTAAATATGCTTCTGGCAGGTCCTGTGTCTTCCACAGTGTCAAGCTGTCTGGCAAAGAAGTCCAGACGCCCAAGTCAAATTCCTTTTATGTGCTCTGACTTAGGCTCCTGTCAGGCCAGCTTCTCCCAACAACTCCTCTCCCTGTTTGCTGTTCATACAACACAGCAGGGTTTGCTGTGCTGGTATCCCGCATTCCTTGGGGCAAAGATGATCAGTCTGAAGAATACAGATATATCTTCCAAGGATGGGTTTATATTCTCTCTCCTCCAGGCAGCACTCCACTAGCACCAAAGCACGAAGCCACACAGGCAGCTCCCCGGGGAGAGAACTGGCAGGCTGCAAAGCACAGTAAAGGGACGTGTCCAGGTGTAGCCAAACCAGCGAGCAGGTACAAACGCTTGGCGGGCTGAGCTCTGCACGAGCCAAAGGCGAGCGCTGATCCGGCACCCAGAATCACACACGAGGAGTCGGGCCACAAAGCTGTGTTTAAAAGGTGACACACACACACACACACACACACACACACACACACAAAATGCAGGGACACCACGGATGCATTCAATTAGTTGATGTGTGAGAAACAGACGCATGAATATTAAATTCAAGTTATTGCTCCGAGACAGAATTTACTCCCAGACTATACGGGAATGCAACTTCCACAGGAAAGCAGTTGCGTCATGCGGAGGCAGCTCTTTCTTGCTCCAGGACATGAGAGTAAACTCAGGTGTAAATCATTTGTACCAACAAGCCCTGCGTGCCATTTCTCACTCTCCATGCCAGTCAGCCCTGAGCCACGCAGGCAGCGCAGTTCCAAGAAAGAAGGCTGCTCAGGCCCAAGGCCTCTCCCCCATCCCAAACACTTCCTCCTCAGAGGCTCCTTCCCTGCTGAGGCTGCCAGCGCCTCCCTCCAAGGCAGACGGCTCAGACACTCCCCGATGAGTGGGATGGGGAACTCGGAACTGGGTCTCTTGCCCGCAAAGCCGGCTCAGTCACCTCCTTCCCGGGCACTGCCAGCCCAACAGCCCCACGCAAAGCACCGTGGCACCGACACCGAGCACCTTTCTGTGGACACGGTGAGAGGCAAAGCTCAGCAGGCAGGGCCTCCTGGCCCGGCACTGCCCAAACCCACCGCCCAAAAGCAGCACTTCTGCTGTTTCCTATAACCCTGCACAACCTTTTCCAAATACCTTGCTTTTTTTTATTATTCCAAGTAGGCGGCACGGGAAGCTGGCTTCTCAAAGCTCTTCTTACTCTTCTTTCCTCCAGCAATTAACCTTTCTCCTTGTGAGTTTTGAATTTGAAACTAAAAGCCTCCCACATCAACTGAGCACCAGGGAAAACTTAACTGCCTTGTTTTTCCAGATTTTGTTGACCACTTTCCAGCTGAAATAATAATAAGTTATTCCTGCAGTTGTGTTCACTAAGCACGATATGAGCAATTTGGTCAAAAGCTTCCCAAAAACCCTTTTCCCTTTCCCTGAAAGACAAAAGGCTGAACGGCTTCAGCTGAGCACTGCTTTGGGTTTGGACTGTGGTTTGTCCAATGGGCTAAAACAACCTAAAATTTGGAGATGGTCTAGAAACCATCTGTGCCAAATGGTAATTTCTGGATAGCACCTTTTCCTCTGCAGATAAGCAGGGAGGCCTTTCCTCCTCAGTAGACACAGTGCTTGAAAGCAGCAGCCCCTGAAAAAGACCTCCCAGAATATTGCTGTCCAAAAGAATATCTCAAAAGGCCAGCTCTCTAGAGCCACGGTTAGCTGCCTAAACACACAACACTGGTTTTCAGGCAGCCCTCAGCCTCTGCAAACCCCCGAGAAACCCCCCAACTGCGCCCATACCTGCAGAGCCTGGAAATTCCAGCCTCTCCTCTCCCGAACAGCAGGAGTTATTATTGTGCCCTGTAATTTCTGAATGCTGGCACCCATCCTTTTTATTTACATTGACCCACATCTTACATCCCGGAAGAATATCTGGAATGCATCTGTCATTTAGCTTTACCCCCAATAATATTTTTGCTGAAAGTGTCCTTATGCAAGGAGCCCTGGAGCAAGAGAGAAAGTTGGAGGCACAACAAGAGCCCTGATTTTCAATGTGTCCATACTTAGATGTGTGCATGTAAAAATGTGGCTTCCTATAGCTGCAGGTTCCATTTGCATAGATGGGCCACAAAATAAGACACTGTTTTCGAATATTCAAGTCAAGCACGCAGGTAAATATCCAAGCTAATCAAGACAAACTGTGTTTATATATACTTTTAAAATCCTCCCCTTAAGAATTAAGGGCAGTAGCTTAAGTTCCAATTTATTTTCTTGGGAATAAAGAAAAACATCTATGTGCCATGCTTACTTTTTCCACTTCTACAGAGGAGGAAAGACAGTAACAGATAAAATCCCCCCAAGGTGAACATTAAACATGCTCCAAAAGGAGTCTCCCTCTGCCGTTTTATTTTTATTATTTTTTAACAGTGTAAATGATTTTCAGGGGTTGAAAGGATCACAGTTTTCAAGCTCACACACACACACTTTCTTGCTGCTCTTCATGCTATCAGCTACCTAATAACAACACTAGGCAAAACAGTATAAACACCATTTTCTCCTCTGTAAACAGCAAATTAAATAGCAGCAACACAGCCCCATGCTCCAGGGACAATCTCTCTAAAAGTGCATCTCTTCTTCAAGGGATAGCTTGCTGCTTGTTAGCTTGATAGCTCGCTGCTGCTAAACCTCCCAAGTAAAGGAGCAGAACATAAAGGCAGCAGTCAAAATTGGTGATAGAACAGATGAAGATCGGGGTTGCACACACCTCAAAAGCATAAGACCCCGCTGAGCTTTCTCTCTGATCCATACAGTGATGCTCACACACTCACTGTCATACATAAAACATAAGCATGTCCTTCCCGTGCCTTAAATCAATCCCCTATTCCAAAGAATGTATGACTGTAAAATGCAGCATATTTGGGATTTTGGCCTGCCCCTCCAGGGCAAACACTGCCTGTTTTCCTCAAGAAGCGCTTGCTGCCTTTCCTGGAAGGTGGAGAGAAACCAGCTTTCGGCACCGGACTGAACTCCCAGTGGAAAATTAGCAAGGCTTCTTGCTGACAATACATTCCCTCCCTTTCTCTTCTGTCTCCCTATCACCAGAACCAGATAAACTAGTTGATCTGAGGCCTCATGCAAGACGAACTAGTAGATCCAGTCTAAAATGCGTAATAAGAATCATGAAAGTCATGTTTTCTAGTTCACTGCAGGATGTGCTTTTATACATCAGGGTAGCTATGTTTCACATCTGATATTACAATTGTATTGAGAATACTATATAATTATCACTACAGAGTAAGCTTAATCCACATAAATCGGGGCATGACTCTTGGATCCCTCTTTTGGTGTAATTGTCAGCCTAAGATCCGTGGGCAACTCCCTTATTTTGCTGTTGATCAGCTCCACCTCTGAGAGGCATGTCTGCTTAGTGTGTTTCTCAGCCTTGCAACTTTCATTTTACTTGCTAAGCAGGGACAGAGCACCTCTGACTAACACCAACCTTAGAAATGAAAAAGCAGAAATTTCAGGACTGCATAAGCTGCTGGGCAGTAACGACCCTTTTCCGCTCGTGGACAAACCCATCACTTCCAAGCTTGCATATATCCAAAGAAAAGAAAGTATGTGTCAAAACACACGCTGCAAAGGTGCCTTCATGAGGTCGTGATGAACTGCGTACGGTATCGGTGCCCACAAGCGACCCCGAGGTTGTGCAGCAACCTCCCCATGGAAGGGCTCTTGCAGAGCACCCTGTCGCCCCACTCCTGCTCGTGCACAGCCGCGCTCCTCAGGAAGCACCGGGCTGAGGGCAGCAGTTGCCAGGCCTACATTGGTGGCATGCACGGTCACCAGGGCAGGGACAGGCTCTGCTGCCACCTCCAGCCTTAGCCCAGCAGTTATGGCATGGTTGCAGGGAAAAGCCCCACATTCCTGACGTGCTACGCCGAGGTGAGCACTGCGCGCGGCCCCTGCTCGCCCGCAGCTCTTCCCACAGGGAACACAAACTATTGCCAGCGGAGCAGGAACAGCACTGGGCACAGGATTTAAACGTTGTGGCCTCACTGGTAAGCTCTAACTCAACAAGACTGTTTTCACCTTGGGGGGCATTTTAAAGAGACCTGTAAGTACGACAAGGCTATGATGTAAGCAAGTAGGAATACTATATGGAATAACCAGATAACATCCAGACACAAATTGCCACAAACTAAAAACTGATTAATGCTCTAAACACTAAGATTCCCAAATTTAAGAGGTACAATTGAAACAAATCTCACTAAACAGATAGCTAGCAGACAGATTTATTCTAACATGCCTTTTTTAAAAAATAAAGCCTGCTTGAGTGTTAAAATGATATCAGTGTTGCTATATTAATTTTTTTTTGTTAGCACTGGGGGGTTCAGAATCTGTTAGATAAGAATGTTTCCATTCTTAATGACAAGGAATGCTCCTGTCCTTTATAAATACGTCCTCTCTAGGACGGTCCTTTGCAGCAAGGTAGCAACCAGAGTAAATGAAGGCAGCACAACTGGATCAGCAAGGACTTAAGTATGATATTCCAAGAGACAACTGGATTCTCCAGTGCAGCACTAGTAAAAGGAAGTTAACTTCAGAAAGCTGTAAACATTTTCACTCTTAAGTTGCTGACTTTCAGAGAGGTTGAGAATTATAATTGCATTAATATGTTATCTTTGTAAGAAGCATCTACAGAGTGCTGTTCAAGTCAACAAATTCGTAATTAGGACTGACTCCCCATTGGTTATTTCAATATTAAAATTTAAATCTGTATATTTCATCCAAATGTCCAATAAGTGGATTTATTTTGCAGTTGTTGTGGGTGGAGTGCAGGGTTCAATTTCCTTTTTAGATTTAGAGCATCCAGAGGGCCTACATGGCAGCACTGCTTCACTTTTGGAAGCTCAAGACAGTACTATCAGCAATTTATTGAAAAGTCAAGCAGCTTTTCATGAGTTTATATACTCTAAAAGCACAACCCAAAGCAGAAAATGCCAAGGACTGCAGCAAGGGGTGCTGCCTTTTCAGATGTATAGGCTTGTATTGGTCATTGCTGCCTGGGAGGGGAATGACAGGCACATATGACATAAGGAGAACAACATCACGAGTTCTGCTGTGAGACAGGATTACAGATAGCTGTTATCTGTGAACTCACCTGTCTGGGAATAAAGCTATTGCTCACACAAGAAATGACTAATTCTCATTGTGAAAGTCTGAATTTCTACCCTGAAAAACAGGCAAGACAGAACATAAACTTACCTTTCAGCTGTCAAAGCCTATATACACAAGGAGTTCTGCACTTTCAGGGCCAAATCATAAGCTGAGACACCTTGTCCCATCTATCTGTAAGCAGAAGAAAATACTAATTCAAGGCTAGCATAACAGTACACAAAATTTAGGGAGAGAAATCCAGACACATGCATGCATATATATATATATATATATATATATATATAAATATATAGCATAAGTCATGCCTTTTTTCAGTTTTGACTACAGAACAGGAGAAAAACCGTGAAGAAAAAATGGAGTTTTAAAAGGGGAGGAAGCCTGGCCTACTTTTTGAATGCACCAGTCACTACCTGAAGGCCTTATTAGAGAGTTTAGAAAGCTTATTAAGGGTTTTGCCCACCACAGCTTTAGAGAAAGGTTCTGAGAGCATTTTACAAGTAGATTTGTTACGAGCAGATGGGCTGCAATTGTAGAAACAGACAGTGCTCTATCCGGAAACAAGCTTTTCGTCCCACATGTATGATACTATTAGTGCAACAAGTCATTTAGGAGATGCATTTCAATGGCATTCAGCATCTGTTTGTACTTACAAGACTTCCCAGGAAGTTCCTCTCTCAATGACTAGTATTCCAGAGAAAGATCCACCTACTTAAGTGCTACTTCTTGAAAGTATTTAACCACTGTTAAAGAAATATAAAGATGTTTTTCTACCTAGAGCTACAGGGACACTGCTGGGAGTTCATCACCTCGATCCTTGAACTGGATTCTATCTCCTTTCTTCACCCTGTAACTGAGAACCTCACACTGTAATATAATTTAGGTGAACTAGCAGTAAGGTCAAAGTATTAAACATTATTTGGTGAAGCCAGCTAAGGAAAAGGACAAACTGGGTAATACAGAAGATATCTGCCTTCTTGTTCGGAGGCACACAGTGCAAGCAGGGAGACTGCTCTGTGCTCAGCCCCTGCACACGGTCCCTGACAACGAGGGTGATCGCCCTGGTTCTCTCAGATTGCAGTTTTCTTCTTTCTGCGTTTAACTTCAGATTCATGCCCACGGATATTAAGAGCCAAGCTGTACACACTGCGTGTACAAATACACACACACACTACATCCAGTAACCCTTCTGCAAAGTAGATCATAAAAATCCGAATGAAGAGAGCAGACAACATGCAGCATGGACTTTTATGTTACAAAACAAACCACTTGCCAAGCACAAGGAAGATGTTCTGTATAAGAAGGATATTACTTCCTACAACTGCATTATAGGATTTCCCCAAACTCTGAACATCTGCTACTGTGACGATATTCCACCTTTACTCGAACTCTCAAGCTGTCTACAGTCTCTACTACATCTAAACCGAGCAGTTTCCAATGTCCATGCACGTTACTTGCCACCCTCTTGAAAGCATCGAGTAAATACTGCTGTTTGCAAAGGCAGATTATCTAGAACTTCCTACACAGAGTTCATCCATTGCCTACAACTTAAAACATTTACATTAGGATTTCATAGCTAGTGTTGGTCCAACTTCTTAAATGGTACTGAACTCTGTGCATGCAATATCAAATAAGTTTTGAGCATGATAGTCAGTAGAATAATTACCACAAACTATTTCAGTAAAATGCCTGAAGACACTTGTTTGCTGAAAAAACTCGCATAAAATACTTCCCCCCCGCCCCAGCACAGATAGCTGCATTCAAAATGATCTCTTTATGGTGGCCAGAAGCTTCCTGAGAAGCTTATGCTGTCTAGTTGAAATCCTGCAATTAGAAGGCTTTAGTTCAAAATTAATTACTAGACAAAGCCACTTGAAGACTTTGAGTGCCTATGGTTAAGAAATCATGGATCTTACCCTAAAACATAAGTTGACTCAGCACATAAGGCTCAGTACCAAATTAAGTTAATCAGAATCAGATTGGGTAAAGACAGTCCCTCAGCTTGTCATTGTTCATTACTTCTCAGAAAATATAGATAATTATACACTGCAGGATTCAGTAATTTGTTTACAACTCGGTAGTTATTAAATTGAACAAATTTAAGCCTCTTGAACAAATTTGTAATGCACACCCTGTTTCTGATTCATCTAAAGTTAATATAAATGAATCTACAGTCCTACATGTATGCTCTATGCAGTCCTACAGACACGGTATTTTTCAGGTCTTAACTGTCCTCCCAGTCCAAAGGATTTTTTTTCCACCTTTGGAAGAGACAAGATTTTACTTCTCTTCCACTTGTAATATTAATTTACCTGTTACTGCTGCCCCCCTTCAAAACATACTAAGTTTATGATTTCTAAACCAAGAAACTGAATGGCACAAAATAAAATCCACATCGTGTGATAGCAACCTTAAATAGCTGAAATAGTGATCTATGTAACTCTTAACAAGACCATCTGAACGACACACGCTGCGTGATGCCTCGTAAAAGGACAAACAGCAAGATAGTCAACACTGAACAGATCTGATGTAGTTTTCCGTCCTTTAACTATTATTAGGCTAGACTGGAACGTACAAGAATTTAATGTGACAGGAATCTGTGCTCCACAATATTTTGGTACTTGGAAAGATTACAGGACAGAACAAGCTAAAGATGGCATTGTCAAAAAAACTGGAAAAACAAGATAGCAGCACCTCCTTCCATGACACAAAGCCAAGCCTGGTGTCAAAGAAATAAATAAAAAAGAAACTTCTGCTTTATCTGGATTATAAATAATTTCATATTAGGGCATGTAAAGGGCAAAGAGTCATATTGCCTCCTTGGCTGCATAGCAAGAACAAAATAGCACCTTTTTCTTCCCCTGGGGTCTAGACACCATCTACTTTCTAACAGGGTTCTTATGAACAGTAACTGTGAGACAGGGCTCAGGGCACAGTTGACAGTACTGGAATGGAGTCAAAAGGAGGCTGTAACAACCCCTGAACTCCCTGGCCTGGTGAGGGATTAAGCAAAATAAGAATAGGAGGATATTGGAATATTTGTAACATCCCTGAGACCTTTTGCAGTTGTAGCTGGATCCAGGTGAGTTAGAGCAATGAAGGAATACATCGAATTTTGCTCTCTTCTAAATTATTTTGCTAATTCAGTGTGCAGCAATTGTAATTTCTCTATTTCACAGAATTCCAAAGAAAAGTAACTAGAAAAACCTTTAATAAACACAAACACGGAACCGATGCACCCTTTATTGATCACAGTAACTATGGAACTGGGCATACCATTAATGTAAAATAGCAGGACAATCTACTGTTTCGTAACAGCAAAATGATCCCAGTTATCCACAATCACAGACTCCGCATGACATCAACTTCCACGTCTCCTGATTCCTGTTTTCATGATTTTTATTACGAAGCAACAGCTGGGCCAGTCCTACCGGTTTACCTCAAACTGCATACGCAGAATGGGAAGACAAACCCAAGAC
This sequence comes from Rhynchotus rufescens, assembly GCA_032273925.1. Lineage (NCBI taxonomy): Eukaryota > Metazoa > Chordata > Aves > Tinamiformes > Tinamidae > Rhynchotus > Rhynchotus rufescens. Next base: position 18,570 of record JAVCKT010008091.1, read on the forward strand.
TCCTTGCTAAGCATGGAAGAAGGAATCGAGACTTCATCAGAGGACAGAGCGCTAAACAAGAGAGAAAAAGCAGGTTTTTATAAGAGCATGCAGATACTGTTTTGGGGAAGGAAGAAATAGAGGCAATATGGCACTTAATGGCATCGGCAACTTTCATCTTAAAAATCCATACGGATGCCAAGGCTTGCTGGCAAACCTGAGGCATCCTGTGAATTACTAGTAGGCAATTACCAGAGAGAAACATTTCTTCCTTGAGTAATTTGGAGTGAATATTTTCATGATTTGACTTACATTATGGGCCCTTTTTCACTTGCTCTCCAGAAATTTGAAAATTAGCCAATCATTTAGATGGAAACAATTACACAGAAGTATTCAGGGGCTGCATTTTAAATGCTAGACATGAAAAGCTGGAGGATTAACAGAAATATTAACTGAAAGCAGGTGGCATTAACCAAGCCTTCGCTTTCTACCATCCTGGAACAGGGAGAAGAGAAAGGAAGGAGAAGGAAACCCCCAAAACCTTTCTGACCCACAACTCGCTCAGAATTTATAGCTGCTCTCCAAAGATCTCATTGTTCACTCATCAAATATTTTGTCCCACAGAAAAATCAGAGTTTCACACCAGCAGAAAAAGAACTGTGTACTGTTGTTAACAGCAGTGTTCCTAAGCATTTGAAAACTACTTTAAGTGTTCACTCCTATTAGACGCATATTAGCTGCATTAGATGCAACATTCTCCCCCACCTTTTTTAAACTGCCTTTTAGAGTACATCATTGGGAACACATCATAAGCCTTGAAATGAAGGTTGTCTGCATAAAAAGCAAAATTTTATAGAAATTATTGAAGTCTAGACAGGCAATAGTTTCTCCTCCACTTCTCCAAAACCACTGAAGAGGGAAGCAAAAGCAGCAGATTTTGCATAATCAGCAGCTTCCCAACTTGCAGTTCACATGAGGGTGAAAAGTTAAATTCTGTGATCCTGAGCTCGTTAATAATATCAAAGCAAAGGTAGAGGGTGGGACAGTTCAGTACAAACTAGTACATATATTAAAGAGCTCAGTTAATATCAAGCACAAAACCTATTTTCCACAATACTGCATGCTGTATTCTCTACTGTGCACGTCTAGGTGGAAAATCCCATACAACACATGAAATACAATTTATTCTTTCTATTCTGCCATTTTATTTATGCAAGACACAAAGACCATTACTGTCTGACAAAAGAAAAAGAAAAAGAAATTAGAAGAATTCATTTTTAAAAAACTGCATGCTTCTTTCAGCCTGTATGGCAATAAAGCACATGCAGCAGAACAGCACATACCCAATCGCCAATAGAGAACAAGAATTTGATGCTGAAACAAGCAAGAACAAATGCACGTCTTTTAGCATTACAGAATGTCTTGCAGTTCTTCAGAAACACATTTCTCATCTATTAAAACACACACACACAAAATACATCTCTGTAAGTTGTTTTTTTATTTGCTTGCTTATTTAAGCTTGTTCTTTAAATTATTACCGAAACCACGCAGCTCTCTGTAGGACAACTGTCTTTGGGAAAAACGTCCACTTTTACTATAAAAATTTCTGTAGCTGTGCAAGGGAGATTGCAAACTCCGAGATTCTGATAGCACCAAGTCTTTTCCCTTGTATGTGTGTGTTTGTGTGTGTGCTTGTGTGTGCGTGTGTGTATATATATATATATATATGTGTGTGTGTGTGTGCGCGTATAAAACATCTCTTTCCTCTCTCCACATAAGCACTTATTTTTGACCTCAGAAAGATCAATGCGTGGCAAGTAACTCCCACAATTACTTCAACAGCCTTTATTTACTTTTTTTATGGACCCTGAAAAAAAAAAAAAAGGAATAGAAAACTACAACAGAAAAGATGGAAAAGAAAACAAACAAACAAAAAAAAACACCCACAACTGCAGCATGAACCAGATGTCTGAACATCCTGTTTACATTTATTCAGTTATGGTGGAAACATCTCCAGTCTTCCAGGTAAAGCTGTGACAGCTGCTCGTATCCCAAACCCCGAGCACTGACCTAACCTTTACCTCAATATCCATTTCAGTGGGGGAAGTCAAACCGATCGTATTGTAAGACTACAGTAAAACAGGGAACAAAGACTTTCTGCTTCTATCTGAATAGTTATTAAAACACTTCAAAGACTGTCATATAGCAGAACCCCACTCGTCCTGTACAGTGCAGACTGCTCCTACCACGTCTCCTGCTCCTGCATGACCTTTACAAGGCACTGCTCTGTCATAAATAAAAAAGAAAATGGGTCTTCAGCGAAGTAACTCAGTACTACAGCTACAGAATAAGCCCTGCACTAACAACTTGCTGCAGAGACACAACTTTTCACTAATCGGGACAACGAGGCAGTTCCAAGCACTTGGCTTCTGTGTGTTGGCAGGGTTGCAAACTACCAAACATTTCTTAAGCTTTATTTTAAAAAGATTTTAAGATGACGTTGAGAGAAGTTCTCAGTTTGGAAGTGCTTCCTACTTTATTTTGTATTCAAGATCATATCCAAAGCGGAATGTAGCGCCTGCCAGTCTGGTTCCAACCTTCGCTGGCAATGGGCAATTTATTGAGCTTATAAGCTAAAGGTTAGAGCTGCATTTTCAAGTCTAATAGTCACTAATGGCTTCTGTTCTGTTAATTTGTCTAATCCCTTTCTGAACCCATTTACACTTTTAGTCCACATGGTATTTGGCTGCAGTAAAACAGCTGTACTTAGGCACCGCATGAAAAAAGTATTTACCATTTTCCAGCCTAGAAAATATATTCTATTTTACTGGACAGAAGCCAAGCAAGTAAAAAAATAAAATGACAAAAATAACAAAATGATAATAAGCTTTTTAAAGTTTCCCTTACTGTTTTAAAACAAAACAACAAAAAGCAGGGTTAAATTTTTCCTGTTTTAAATACTGCATTCCTCAGATTCACCAAGGATGGAACTGTTCCAAGAAGAAAGGAAAATGAGAAAAACAGCAAGAATAGTTCAAAACAAAGTTAGCAAGCGATATTGCTATAGGAGAAAACAATGGTATCAAAAACTATTAAAAAAATGAATTATACCTTTTGCCAACACCACTGTCCTGCAGCAATATTGTGCCTGCATGTACTTTAGATAATAAAGAGCTTTGCAGAGCTATTTGAGTAATTCATTTCTACTCAGTAGCCCATTTGCTCAAGCCATGTTGGCTGCTCCACATACGTGATAACTGACCTGCAAAGCCAGCAATAAAGGAGTCTATTAGAGATGATGAAATAAATTTTCACCACTGGCAGTCAGAAAACCGTTATCATCAGATAACATTTAAATTCATTATTAAGGTAATTCAAGAGACTGCAATTGCACTGAGAAAGTAAGCTGTTGAAAATTTAAGGTTCTCAGGGATAAACTTGCTCTCTTAAGTACACGCACTTGCAGGCAAGGAGCTTCAGAACCAGCCTCTTGGAGGAAAAAGAGGTCTGACCTTCTCTGTGCTCCTGCCAAGCGCTGGTGCCGCCTGCTCGCACCCTCTCGCTCAGGGAATCGCTGCAGTTGACTCCTCAGGCACACGTCAGATTGGAGGAGTTGGAATAACCATCTGAGCACCCGCAGTTTGACAGAACGGGACACACTGGACACTGCTGAGCCTTCCAGGGACCCAAGTATTACTGCTGAGCAAGTCACAAGCCTGAGTGCTCGTCCCTGAGTGCGCATCCGTTTTTGTATCAGGGCAGGGCCGGGGCTCACAGGAGGCTCCACCACCAATTTGCGGGAGGACAGGGATATGCTGATAGGGCCCATTTCCCAAACCAGAGAGGAAGGAAGATTCCTCAGCACACCGCAAATGTGCTCATGCTTTCTAATGATGTGCACTGCCAAAAAAATAGTCCTAATACTGTTTTAATCAACTCCTACATACTACCACACACCATTTTTCAAAGTCTCCCAGGTGTTGCAGTTGGCTTGTTAAATCATTTGTTCCAATTTTAGTAGCATTTTTAAACACAAAGCACTAAAGCATTTTACATTTCAGAACTGTTATTCTTATCAGGAACGTGTGCTTTTTGGTTTTCTATTTTGTTCCATTTTTAATTTATAGGCATTTTTAGGTATACACTGAATTGTGAATGGCAGTGTTAAAAAACCTTACTGTCAAATGCAACCTCTGGCTAACGCACACAGACAGGTAATGCTCCCTTATTTCCTAGCAGTCCAATTACTGAAAATAATCCAAACTGTATTTTGAGCCCTACAGAAGATGAAAGCAAAACTAGCTTTAAAACAGCAAACAAATATGAACATCAACCATTAAAAAATAGTTATAATGTACTAAGACATTAGAAAGATATAGAATAAGGAGAAATCCCTGGAGAAGAAAACAGTAGTTATCACTCTTTGAAACACACTATTCAAGGAAGTTTACGTATAGTCCATAATTAAGCTGCTGGAGGGATAACTACACATCAACTTAACCACACAAGTGTCCAGTCAGCAACATACACTACAGAGATCATGGCTCATGCATCCCCAGCGAGGCACTGACATTCAGAAGTCAGGAGAACAAGTAACACATGTATCACTGTATCAACCATTTGCTTGCCTGGCAATCAAACCCCCGGCTAATTCAATGACGACAGATGCAGCTTTATATTGAGCCGGGATCAAGGGAGCTACTATTTCACTGACCACAATTCAGAGCACTAGAAATGGATCTTCCACTCACTAATTACATGGGAAAGACAGAGGGGCAAAACAGTCACTCCCCTTTCCTTTATACCTGAGGTAGCCTAAAAACTCAAGAGCTAAACTATGCAAAGAAACATCTCCCAACATATAAATCTCTGCTTATGAAGACCTCTGAGATTGATGTGCATTTCTGGCACACTGCTAATTAAAGTGATACTGCAATGCAACTATTTCAAGGTCAAAAAAAAAAGATCAAAGACCAAATAAATCTTTAAAATACTGAATGTTGTAGCTTTAAAGTCGTAACTTTCAAAGAAAATCCTCACTGACAAATTATCATAGAGGAATTAGAGGCTCTTTTTTATTGGATTATTCTTATCTCCAAAGCTCTGAGACTTTTTTCTCATTTCATTCAAGTCAGTAATAATAAACTGCCACACTTGATAGATTACAACAGAGCAGAACAAGAACCAGCAAGATACTATACAGTATTGATATCTTGATGAGCAATCTCTAGGCAGAAAATTGCTATCCTGCTTAACTATCTACTTATGACATGGATAAAAACCTAAAAATTACAGTTCTATGCCTCCATTCCTTCAGGCAATGAGCAAACCCAAAACACTGAAAACGGGTATGACTTTGCTAGGAAGTATTAGCACAAATATTTCCAGCAGTTAAAATATGTTTCGAGCTTTAATTTAGTCCCCTCTTCAATCCATTTGATCTTTTAAATGAGAATATATAGCAGGAATGGGCAGAAGTACTCAACAGCCCAGCACCCAAGTCAGATCATACTTAGCACCAAATCAAGTCGCTTGCAAGTGTGAAATTCTGTAGTTAAGAACATTTCAACAGCAAAGTCCTGCAGGGCCTCTGAACACCCGCTGTGCAGCAGGCACGTCATTATAAAACCAAGTCCTTTCAGCTTTCCTTGATGACCCTCTCACAGCACCAGGATCACAACTGTTACAAGTTTGTCGGGTTTTCTGTCTTTTACATAGCTACCACTGCCTACATGAAACTGGCAGATAACACCAGTCCATCTGCATACACTGCTGAGATGCTGAAGAAATGAATATTGAAGGAGGGAAAAAATCCCTCATACGAAACATCAGATTAATTGCTGGGAACCAATTCCACTTGCACTAACAAGGAGTTGCAAATGAGTGTCTATAATCTCTGCGATCATGAGATAAGCCACGCTCTGTCTGTACTGGGTAATAACTTAGGAGAGCCTTTATGCTCAGTTCCTTAGGTTTTTTTCTCCAACAGGTTTGGAGGGCCTGCTCACTGCCAGAATGTAGCAGCAGCTATTAAATGAAGAAAAATAAAGACTGGAGAATGGAAACAAGACTGGGAGAAGTCTGCATCGCCAAGTATGTGGCTTAGGCACGAACACTATTTTGATGTAACAACCAACCTCTCGATGCTGTTCAATTTTGCTTCTAAAATAGCAGTGAAGTTGAGACAGAGCATGCAGCAATTTTTGTAGCTCTATGGCATAACTACAGGCTTACAAAGAACTAGAATCAGTGGTTTCATACAGCAAACAGCAGTATTCTTCCGAGAACAACATTGAAGGAACTGAGATTAGTGTAATAAGGTGCTAAAAAATACTAGTTGCACTTACATAAGTGCACATACTTGCGTGTGTAAAAGCACACACATGTGTATATCATTTATATATAAACATATATACACATAAAATTTTAGTGAAAATAGCTTTTACAACCTCTGAGATACTGGGCATAAAACTGAAGGCATTGTCCATTCCATTATCACGACAACTTGCAGAGCTAACTTGCAAAGATTTCATGAAACTTGGTAGGAAGTTACTTCCCCTATTCCTCTCAAAGACACAGATCCAAGTTATTTACTAAGACAACAGGAATCAAAACAATTTTTTGGCCGGAGCTAGGAGAATGCCTTCCCCTCTAAAACATGTCCTTCCTCTGACAGAGGAGAAAGAGACAGAAATTGCAAGCCTTCTCACTTACTGAAAAAAAAAAGTGATGGGTTGTTTTTCCTCGGGGTGTTTTTTTTATCTGAAGCATTGGACAAGCTTAAGAGGCTTGTGTTCAATTCCACATTCTGACACTTATACTTTGATCATTTGGGGTTCAGGCACATACACCTCTGTTCCACTTCTACCTACAAAGCAGCATGTAAATCTCCACTCTGACAATTGCCGTTTCCCCTCATCTACTTTGACGGTAATCTGTTTGAGGCAGTAACCATAAGCTCCTGTAACACCTACCCTAAACCTAACATTATAATTCCATCTACAAATCTTGCTAGTAATATTGAACACCCTGCAGAGCTATGGCCTTCCCACTAAATATCCGCACGCAAAATAAGCAGTTCTTACACCAAGTCTCCTTTGCTCCTTGACACACAACTTGCAGACACTTCTGTGGCTTGCTAGTCTGACATATTAAATTTACACATGAAAGATAGAGAACAACAGATTGCACCGTGAGAACAAAGCCTTCTCACCTCGGTACCTCTGTGATTCTTCCAAAGGAATTTCATAAGCTCACTGGAACAGATCTCTATCCCGGTCATTGGTTTTCAAGTTCACAAGGAATATCGTTGTCCCATAGCAGCCTATTCAATTCATTAGCTTTTATGAAAATATTTTAATAGATAATGATGCATAAAGAACATGCCTAGTTGCTCACCAGGTATTTAACTAGCACGGAAGCAAGAGAAGTCTACGCAAAATAGAAACAGCACCAAAGAGTGTCTTCTGCCCATCCCATCTGTAAATGCAAGCTTCCTTCTCCACACTAGAGGAGGAGGTGGGGCTGGGAAACTCTTCTTTCTGAAGTCCCACCCTTCTTTACAGATGGACAGATTTCATTAATAGTTAACTGGTGACATACAGCATTAACTTACTTTGGCTTTCATAGCCTTCCATCCGTGCTTGTCCAAGAAAGTGACAGGTCAGGGTAATTGTTTACTGGTATTTTCTTTACCATGACATACTACCCCCAAATCTCCTTTATTTTCATGTCTTGTTGCTTCACAGGTTGTTTGAAAACACTGAATGCACAGTTTTGTTCTTCTTTTTTCTTTTTTTTTTTTCCCTCAAGTAGAGAAAAAACAGTGACTGACAGAGGCTGTTAACCAACTATTTTTCTCAAATATTCAAAACATGGCAGCCAGACCAAACCATATTATGTTCTTCGGTTTGACCAGTCCTTAGAGAAACCACATCCTGCTCAGCAGTATCATCGATGGAATAAAACTTCCAGCCTTTTCAGATGGGCAAATCGCAAATCTCTGCAAAAGAGAATCTTTTTTTCTCATATCCCATCAGATCTGCTGTTACTCTTGGGTCACAAGGATGCTCTCCAACAGCCACTAGAAAGACTGCTCAGTCTCCCTCACTGTAAAGGCCTTGGAACAAGAGGGTGTCTATGTGAAACCAATCTTCTGGGCCATATTGTTACATATGGGAGCATATATTTGAAGCCATTTAACACATGGCAGTATTCAGAGGCTCCAGTGATACAGAGCAGCTTTGTCCAAGCGACTGGCATTTCAACAATAAGTGTCATTTAAGAATTTGCCCAATGCTATTTTACCTATCCAATTACTTACCTCTCTTGCAGGAACACAGCACTATTAGAGTTTGCTGATTAAGATTAGAAGGCACTTTGAAGATTTATAGTGCTATACAACTGCTTATTATTATTGTTCATACCTGCATTTGGTTGAGAACAAAATACTGGTGCCAATTTATTTCAGAACAGTAGCCTACTTCACATATGAAAGTAAAAACATTTGCTTTGTTGTGCTCTTTGAAAAGTGAAATAGATAAATGCTATCAGCAAGATGCTTGCAATCCTTCACTGTAATATTTATTCCACTTTAAAAGAATATGGTGAGATCTGTCAAAAAAGCAAAAGGAAAATCATCAAAACAACAAGGTCAAACACAACACCTTCCTTCTCACTGAACCAAGCAAATGCAAGCTTGTGCCTTGATGATTTCCCACCTTCAGGAATGAAATCTTTCTTTCCTAGGCTCCCTCACTGGCTTCCTTCAGGGCATTCAGAATGACAATGCTGAACTTGGCTCTGCACAAGTCATCATCATTGCAAGGTGACTGGTTATGGTGGTTATTTACCACACATCCCCGTTAAAGGATGTTTCAGCTGTCAAGGGCCTGCGACGTTGCTAGCAGACTACTAGATTCCACCACCTCCATTCACAGTTACCCCTTGAAAAAGCGACGCTCTACACTCATTTCTGCCTGCTCCGTACTGCTTCAGCCCGTTCCTCCTCTCCCACAGACACCTTGCTGCTTCCTGCACGCTGTTCCACGTGCTCAAGTGTCCTTGATTCCGCTGTTCTCGCGGCCTCCAATTCCTCTCAACAATCACCACAGAGCTAACCTGCTTTAATGATACACTACGACACAGCCAGTTTCCTACTTCTTTTCTATCTGTTGACTTTTTAACCCTAATCCTCCAAGTTAACTTGTATGGTCAAAAGTTAAATAAATAGAAGCTAAGCAAAGTAAACAAACAAAATAATTTAAAAATTTTTGATCACTCTAATATGACAAAAGGGTAAATATAGACCCTTCAGAATCTTGTATGGCATCTTAGCCTGATACAAGCAAAGCAATATTCCCCAACGTTAAAAAAAATCCATCTTTGAAATCAGTGTAACAGATACTTTGCCCATGGAGCTTATAATTACAAAATGAACACACTATGAAGTATACAGTCAACATTAATACCTTTAAGTACCCAAGGATTTTCCTTTTTTAAAGCCACAAAAGAGCAAAAAAGAAGTTCATTGGGGGAAACATATATGCTTTTCCGGTCATCAAACAAAACATGGTGTAAAAAAAGGAAGAGCAAAATCTACAGCTCAACTTTTTAAGATAATTCCTCTCATGATTATGTTTTTCTTACCTTAAAACACTGCTCAAATGCAAGGACTGTTTACAAATGTGCTTGTTAACAGGAAAAAAAGGCACTCCATATAAAAAACAAACGCCTGACATTAAAGCTGAAAAGATAGTTACGTTTGATAGCACTAGGAGTGGTAGCAAAATCTGTTGCAACTGTGCTACCAAACAAAAGATGGTAAGACCAGATTTACTCTTTCCTCATCACTATTTCTTGCACAAGAACCTAACTATTTAAATTGTACTCTTTGTTGTATCTTCGCTCGTGTGTTATTCAAAGCAAGACTTGCACTGCCAACTGAATTAGACAGGGGATACACAGCTTTAACGTGGAATGTGGGGTCATTATTTTCGGTATTAACCACGTCCCCGTTAGCAGCTTGCGCACAACTGGTGATGTGGGACCGAAACAGCCAGGAACGCATGTGGTCGGTGCCTGCTTTCTCACATGACGTTGAGCCCTCGGGTCAAAATCTGACCCAGTTCTGACCCAGTTGCACCGTGCAGTATCACAGAACGCGTTCCCTTCCCGTTAGCGCTTCACAAACAGACTGATCCCCACGAATGCCTCAGCTTGGGCCACTCCAACATTCCCTCCTCCAAACCTAAAGCCTCAGGAAAGTGCCCAGACACAAATTACCTGCGACAACCAACTTGGGAGTTCACATGTCCCACATTTGCTCCAGATCCCAACTCCAAAACCAATCTGGTTCCCAACAGTTTCCCGGGTAAACAGGAGGGGGTACAGAGCAGCCCTTGGCGGTTCCCTATGAAGTCACCCTCTTTGTTGTTCTCAACACGCAATTTAAAGGGAATGACACAATCTAGAGTAGGAGCGAGATTACCCTGCGGTTTGCGGAGGTGTCGATTGCTGCGAGATAAAAAAGCCAGCGAAACCTATGCTATTTCTCATCGCCAGCCAATACGTTTCTACTTCGTTTCTGTTCCTCCAAAAGAAAGTTACTTAAGCAAAAAAACTTGTCTGGGGATTAAGCAGGCCGGGGCAGAGGGGGGAGAAGGGGGCGCTCCGCTCCGCCGGCACAAGCCGGCACCCGCCCTCCCCTCATGGCAGGGCCAGGGCCCCACGCGTGTCCCGCTGTGACCCGCGCTCCGCGCCGGGCCGGGAGCCCACGGGGAGAAGCCAGCGGCGCCCGCGGGGCTTTGTGCGGCCTCGCCCCGCTCCGCCCGCCCCTCACGGCCGCCGCCTGCCGCCCCCTCCCCCCGCGCCGCCGAGGGGCTGCGCGGCCAACCGCCGCTAACGGCC
>JAVCKT010008092.1:0-23294 GCA_032273925.1 Rhynchotus rufescens
CTAAGATTCAATGTAAAATGCCAGTGTATAACACTGCCAGGCTCTTTCATGAGTGTAAAGTCTCCTTCCTGCTCACAGTAAGCATTTGGAAAGCAGATGTTAGTGAGTTTGCCTTCTGTGATCCTTTCAAAAACTTCATTTTCTCATACCAACCCATGGAGTGATCCCTGTCCAGAGGAATTGTTTGAGTTTCTTAATTCCATTTTGTGGGTGGCACGGAATAATTCTACATATTCTATATCCCGTGCTGACAAAACTGTATGGGCTCCTGGCCTTGAAAAGTACAGTAAGGGAGGAATATCACAAATAGTTGGCCTTGCAAATTATATTTCAATTCAGTTCTTAGTTTTAACACCTTCACCATTCAGTGCCTTAAACCTTTCAAAGACACTGCAGCTAACAAATTTAATTCACTAGGTAGATCATTGGATGCATACATGAAAGGATGCATAAATTTCCTAGCTGTAAGTGTATGTACATTGTTTAAACATAGAATTAAATTCTACCAAATGCCAATATAATAAGACAGAAACATAGTCCTTACTCACATGTACTTGCAGGTGCACACTACTTCCCCATCGTGAGCTGCAATGCTAACAGCTGGAGTAGTTCTCAAATACCAGAATATAAAAATAACTATTAATGAAGACTTAATATTATTCAGTGCTATCACCTGCAGATCTTAAGGGGTTTCCAAAGGAAGGAAGGCATCATTTTACAGACAGAAAGGCTGAGAAGACTGAGATGCAGAAAGAATAAGTTTCATAGCCAAGATTCACTGGCAGAATGAGGGAGAACAGCTGTTTTTTGAGTTTTGGTTAAGCCCCTAAATCTCAGGCATCTTCAAGTTAACGCTGTGCATCAGGACTCCTTGCTTGTCAGACAAGTGTTTGCGATTCAGGATGTTGTGTTCTCTGTACGAGAAACAAGACTCTGGTCTCCCTGGGCTGTACAGAGCCTGCAACTTCATTTCATTCAGACCAGCCGTGTAGGTTTGGGGGTTTTTTTTGCATATTGCTATACCACAACACTGTATAGTGTGTGCTACCGTTTTGGCCTGCCAAAAGCCTTGGAAAGATTTTGTTCTGCTGCCATCAAGGAAAAGGTTCCTCTCCCCTGCTGTATAGTCTATTACAACTGTTGCTGCCTCCCCAGATCCATCGTCATGGATACGAAAAACCCTGGAATTTCATATGGAGGCTTTTTCTAACATGCAATGCCAGCCCTCTGCAAGGGAGCAGGAGATATGCATTTCAAAGCACTGAAGGACTTGGCCTAGAAAGAAAAAAAAATAAACAGAGATATTCTGGGACCAATAATAAAATCATTCTTGCTTCAGCAGGGAGATGCAGTGACCCAGCCCTCTGCACAGCCTGGCCAAAGAGTGGGGAGAGGCTTGGGCACGAGGCTGCTGCTGCCTTTTGAGGGGCCGTGGTGAACTGTCCAGACCCCCTCCCACACTCTTCTGCCAGGCTGGTTCAGTTCTTATTGGTTTTTTTTTTTAATTGCATGTTAGGAAGATTTTTAGCCTTTAATAAATAGGCTGTGTTCCATGCAAAACAGCCCTGTTTTGATAGAAAAGACAATATTGAAGTAGAAATTCTCACTGAGCATCATATTTTCAATTGAATTGTCATAGACTAATTCATACTGCCATGATCATATATTACATTTGAAAGATTTAATTTAGGCAGCAGACACTGTTCTTGTGGAACCTTGTGTACAGAAGAAGTGAAAATAGAGAAACAAAGACTCCACTCTAAAATATTTCTTTAATGTTTAGCTTTCTGCTTCTATTAGGTAATGATTAATAAATGGAGAGGGAGAAAAATGAGCTTTTATTATTTTCATCTAAATGTTAAAAGGTGCTGCGTGAACCACCATAATTTCAGGGACTGCTTTGTCAGAAGAATTTCATGGATGGTGGTTTGTTAAGCTGATGAATTGTTTTAATTAGTCAGTAAAACACTATTTATGATGAAACATATGACAGTCACAAAAATTGATAATTCTTGGGCACAACAGTTTGTGACTAACCTCTCCTACCAGTAATTGCCTGATACATACTTGGAAATTATGCTTTACGAGGTTACCTTGAAAATTAATAGATAGGATATTAATTTTACAGGTGTAAAGAAAATCATTCAGTCAAGTCCATAATATTAAGCTATAGCAATAAATAATCATAAAGGAATAATAAATAGACTCTATAATGCAGAGAAGCTGGAGTCGAGTCCATGGAGAGGCACCACGTTGCAGGGCTTTGTTCTGAGGATAATAGAGAAATTCTGGTTTGTATAAGTAGTAGAAGTATAAGCTTCATGAGTTCAATATTACCAGGGCCAGGACATTTCCTAACTGCTTGTATATTACTTTACCAAGGTGATATTTAGCACCGTATTCCCTCCACAGTTCCTGACTGATACAGCCGTTCATGTTCACCATCCTTAACAGCTTTCAGCTTTGTCTTTTAACCAAGGTGTTTCCCTGGAAGCATTCTGCCGAGAGATTTCTGCTGTGTACAGGGAGGCTTCCTCTTTCGCGCCCACCTCTCAGGAATGTCTGTCTGTCTCCATTAGCTGCCATCCCTTGTCTGGAGAATGTAGCTGCAAAGCTGGCTGGGCCGGCCTCTATTGCAACGAAACGTGCCCACCTGGATCGTACGGCGAGGGCTGCCAGCTGAGCTGCCCGTGCCACAACGGCGCCGACTGTGACAGCCTGACAGGGAAGTGCTCCTGCGCACCAGGCTACCTGGTAAGTGAGAGCGGGCAAGAATGGAGCGCATCACACAGGGCCTGCAAAAAATAAAGAGGATTTTAATCTCATTTTAGGTAATATTTGTGTAAGCATGGGCCAATCGAGGTGTTTTTTCCCCCTGTGAGTCCACGTAATTCTTTGAACGATGTCAACTTATTACTTTTGATTACTTGCTTAACATCGGTGTTGTAAGTTTATTGCTCTTGGAAGGATAAAGACATGGTTTCCCAGCTTATATTCTAAGTCAAGTCATAACAAAAGATGTCAGATATTGTCTGCCTGGAAGAGCAGAAAAAGAAATCTCTTGGCCTTTCAGCATGTTCCTTGTCAGTCACAATGTGATTTTAATAGATGAAGATTTTTGAAAACGTTACAAATAATAGGGCAATTCATGCCTTTTCTGAGCATGTATGGCAGGTGTCTTTCACCTGAAGATCAGAAAGAGCTTCAGAAAACCTGAGGTAAACAAGCATTACATTTTATAGATGAGATATAAAATGGCTGAAGAAATCAGCCCAAGTGAGACAACAGAGGACAGGGAGATGGGTGGAAAAGGGTGGGTGGCTGCTTTGGGTGGACCTCTTCTAAAAGGAGGTGTTAGGACATATCCAGTGCTGCTGCACCTGGATTTCATGGTCTCTGATGGCTACTGAGTTCCCTGGCTGTGGTAGGGCCAGAATTTAGTCTGCAGATCCAAATATGAAGCACCTCTTTCCCATTACTTTAGGGCATACCGTGGAATTATTAGGATTTGATAGTTCCTAAGAAAACAAAGCATTTTCAGGAGAGAATTCCACTTCATTAGTAGTTATCTTTCCATAATTCATGTCCTTAATCTCACATGATCTCTCCCCTAGGCCCGTCTACTTCTTTTCCATACTGATATAGCAATTATTTGTTATAATTATTACTAAACTTGCTGGAAACCACACTTCAGGTTCAAAGACATTTCTAAAATTTTTAAAGCCTCCATTGACATTTAGCAGTTGACTCAGACATGCAGCCTCCTAAATAAGTCTTACTCTTGATTGTTTTAAGTCCTAACTTCAAAGCAAGATGAATAAATATCTTTAAATACTAGGGAATTTGGGGGCTCTGACCATGTCGTAGCTCCTTTGCTTTGCAGGGGCAGCATTTTGCAGTTCTATAGGGTGAGTTAGGCAGGATGAGGCTGCCCAGCTGACAAGATCACATAGTGTGGGAGTCCCCGGTGGGATGAGAAGGACCTTACAGCCCTCTTAGCCTCCCTCCTGTTGAAATCCACACCCAAGTTGATGGTTGCCAACGTCACCCCAGAGCCGTAAGGGCAGGTACGGCTTAAAGTCACCTCTGTTCTCTGCTGCATGTTAACAGCTGAACCTGAAAATTGGAGCCTCCGTCTCATTTCTAGGCGTTCTCTCAATGATGACACATTTATTTAGGCACGAGTGGTAGGACTATCAAAAGCACCTGTGCAAAACAGTAGTAGTTCAAGATGAAAAAAAAAAAGAGCTTTGAAGTTTGATCTTCCACTTACTTATACTAATAGAAGACAAAAATTTATCTTCTCTCTACTGTGGTAATACACAAGTGTTAATATAAAGTAGAGGAAAGAAAGAAGTCAGGAGCACATTAGTAAAAAATAGGAAATGGAAAGATTCCAAGATCCTCTTTCTTACCATGAAAGCTGCTCAAATTTGCAGCACAAAAATATTTTGTAATCCTTTATGTTTAGAAGAAAAACATAGTTTACAGCTTATACCATATATTATTGCAGCCATGAAGTCTGGAAACTTCCTATTGCATTGCTTCAAAATAATATTTAATCTCATAATAAAGAGCCGTCTTGCATTGACATTTAAACAGCTCGGTTATTGAGGATAGCTCTATAATCACTGAAGCATATTTAGGCATTAGTATCATTGCACTCTCATAATATACTATAATCTCTGGCAATTAGTCCATGAGGGGAAGTAAAGCCTCGAAATTGCTAATTTATTGCCTCTGAAGTGTATTTGTGAGTCGCACGCATGCCAGATGAATTGGGTTGTGTTCTTCCCAACGCTAGGAGCCCGGGCTGCAGAGGAAGCCTGGAGGGGATGCGCGATGGGGAAGCTGCCCGTGGGTCGCGCGAGAGGGGCCGGGATGGCTCCGAGTGCCTCCTCTCAGTGACAAATTCGAGCCCCAGGTTTCCCCTTGCACGGGAGCTCTGCCCGGAGCAGCGTTTTGCCCTTGAGCTGGGGCAGCCCAAGTGCCCCAGCTAGGGCAGACCAGCGTGACGCTCCCGAGAGCAGGACAGCTCTGCTGGCAGCGGCGGCAATAGACGGATGCTAATACAGAGCTGGGCACAGCTAATTATACCAAATCAGTGCAAATGAATCCCTCTGGCTTTTTCTAGCATGAAGTTTGGCTGCCAGGGTCAGCAGTTCTCACCACTGCAGGGATGCAGAGTGGGATCAGCATCTTAGGTTTACTGAAGGGTTTGATCTGCACAGGAGCTGCCGTAGCAGAGCAGAGTGAAGGGTTTCTAAGCAAGCAGGGATGATGAATTGTAGAACAGAACTGCAGAACAGAGCTGCGAAGGCAACAGATTGGATCCATAGGACTTTTGGGTTACTGGGTGGCTAGAAAGCACAGTGACCAAGAAAGGACAGCAGCTTTTCCTGACAAAGCGCTCGAGCAGCCCCCTCTCCAGCACAGATGGCTTGTTTCTTCGCTCTGCCCTGCCTTGGCTATACCAGGGCAGCTGGGCTGGGTTTCAGAATGAATCATCCGCGATTGCAGCCAAAACAGGGACATTTTGTTGGGTTGCAGAACAAGCCATTAAAAACACAAAGCATCTGGTCACCTTTATTAAATGTATTTAAGTGGAAAGGCAGCCATCCCATAGGCTGACACACACGTGAATGGAGCACTTTATGTTTTGGAAGTCAAGCAGATTCAAGTTTTGAAATAAAAATGTACATTGTAGCTCAGAAAATAATACATTATTTATTAGCTGTGACATTTCCAGAAATTCAAATGCCAAAGCTAAATATTGGTGAGCTAGCAGTTTTGGATGTGATTTCAAAGCCTTTTATGTCTTCTTTTTCCTGATGAATATTTTGGGTCAGGCTCAACAACCACATTTTCACATCTCTCCCTCTAAAAACGTATCTAAATGTTGTAAAAGTGCTATTGAGCACTAGTACAGGTTATCTTTATGAGGTCTCAGTATGACTGGCTCACACTAGGGAATTGCAGCATTTTAGCTGTGTAGGTATCTGAAGCAACAGAATTTGATGCAAACGCTGTGCGTAGAGTTGCCTGGAGAAATCTGAGCGATCCCCAGTCATCCTCAGAAGAGCCCCATTCTTGGAGGCAACGTAAAAAGCAATAAAATGGGATAATAGCAGAGGGGACACAGAAAAATCTGCCTACAAAACCACAGAGCGTCTCTAGAGATTCTTCTCCAATGCAGAGTCCAAATTACCAGCCTGTTGGAAGCCCTTACTGCATCTCACTTGCGAATGGAGGGAAAGAGCTTGTATCCATTTAATTAAGATGATTGCAGGCAATCATCACAACAAGAGCACCTATAGGCACTTCCCTGAAGTTTGAAGCTTTAACATGTTTGAGGATTGCCTCTCGGTCGCCATGTGCTGCTGAATTGCCAGTGATGCTTTTCTGAAGAGCTGATCAGAAAAGCTGTTCAGCTCCCATCTCCTTTGTGGCAAGGAGGAATCTGATAAACGCACACAGGGAGTATACAAAGATTAGACATAAAAAAAAACGTGCAGGGAGATGCTTGACTGGTAGAAGCTGCATTGTGACTCCCACACATAAATAGCCACTCCTTGCCATAAATTGCTTGGGTGTAATTATGGGGTTACCTACAGGGGTGGTTCTAACTTGTGTCATCTCCTCCTTCCCAATTTTGCTTTGGGTTGCTTGTTCCAAACCACTGAAGTTAGCTGTGGAGTAGGGATGTAAAAGAAATCAGGATTTGCCCAGCCCACTCTTCTTTTGTTTTTGGACCATTGAATTTTATTTCTGTAATTCAATAAATGTGGTGAAGAAGGCCAGAGGATATGAATTAAATATGACAGGGGACCGCAGGAATCCTGACCTTCCATCCCACAAGGAAATCTTGAAACCAACCCCTTGCACATACCTATCAGCTTTCTAGCTACTGAGATCATTATATATGCTACTGAAATGCAGCTGGGTTCACCCTCTCCATTGCACAGCTAATTGCAACTTTCTTTAAAACAGCAGCTGGCTGGAAATCACGTTCTCTGATAAACCTTTGTTTCTTTATATATGCTGTGTTTTCTTCCTTTGAAAAATATATTCAACTTCAAATGCTTTCATTCGGTCTGGTGTGGCAAAGGAGATATGTAGTTAAAATATTTCTCAGTCCAAGATGCTATGGGAAAACTTTAACACTTATCTGTGGAATGTGTGGTCAGCTTTTACTTCGGCGGGCACTCAGGTCTATATTTCACATCTAGATGACAGAACTTATATTACTTTAAAGAGTTCATCTATTTATGCTGCAGTTTTCTGAAGACCTGTCTGCTTTTATTGAACCCTGCGTGCTGGCAAGCGGAGCTAGCAGTTCGTCACCAGAATGAAAGAATTCATTTGACATTTTCCTGTTCCTTGACTACAGTGGTAGGTCCCATGCAGGCCCATCCCTGCACTGCGCGCTGTGGGAAAGGATGGAGACTGTAAGAGTTATGGCCCCTTAACAGAAGTTTTTTAGCTTTTGGAATGCCACTTGGATTTCCTAAAACTTCCAAAGACACATATCCCTGCTGTGTGTCTAGAGGTTTTTGCATCTTTTGTTGCCATTGCACCAAAACTGCATTTTAAAAATGTGATAAAATGATACCTCTCAAATATATCCTTCTGTAAGTCCGTATGTTTATATCTCCCACTGAGCTCAGTATGAATCTGTGCACTTAAGAACTGAAATATCAGGCTTAAACTGGGTCTATAAATCCAGAATTTTGTGTAGTATGCCAAAGGATTTGAATATAAAGCTTCGTGTACCATAGGGCAACAAATTGCTCCCTAGGTTTATATATGCATGCCTGCAGCAGCAAAGCCAGCCCCTGTGACACACCATAAAGATTAGCCCAGGTACTTTATAATCATAATAATAAAAGCACATAATAATGACATAAATCTGTGCAAATGCATGGCACATGTATGACAAGCTTCATAACAGACAATCTCATAGTCAGGACAAACACCTCCCAGTGTCTAGTCCGTCCCACGCCTGCCGGGTGAATCAAATGACCAACTTACACCTCTGTAGAAGTGAGGAGAACCTTAATTCTCTTTTATATCTAGAGGTCATAGAAGCTAACAGGCACAGTCTGTTGAGTATTGCAGCCATGACTAGCTTCTTTTTGGCACACGAAATAGCTCTTGTTCCCCAAAGAAAACATCAGGAGAGAAAAAGCAGTCTTTCCTTCTGTATTAAAAAAAAAAATCGAAGCTTGCTCTCCTGTCGTACACCTTTAAAATTCTCTCTGTTGTCTGAAAGAAAAAAAAAAAAGTAAATAGAAAGGAGCACCTTATCTTATCTTCAATTGAATTTTCCCTGAAGACAGAAATCCCAGGTAGCTCTGAAGGAGTTTACAGAATTGGCGCCTGTAGGTGTTTTCTAAACACTCAAGGTTGATAAATACAAATTTATCAGAAGATTCTCTCTCTTTAACATATTTTCTTTCATCTTTATTCTACATGTATCATCCTTCAACACTTCAGTAAGGAAGCAAGAAAAGTGAATGTGTCTTCTTGTCTTATAAGCCCCATATTCAGTAGTAGACTTGCTCTAAAAACTTTGCAAAATTCTTGATAGAAAGAAATGATCCTAGCATTGAAGATAGTGGATCTGTTTGGGGGGCTTTAACTCATTTAAATGATCCATTTCTCTTTGAGATAATTCCAAAAGTACTTCAGTGGAAGCTCATCTCAGAGCAACAGGGCACCTCATCAAAAGGTTTAAAAAGAAAAAAAGAGGGGAAAAAATCTTCAATAGAACCTGTGTTCTTTTTATCCTTGATTTACCGAGCATATCGGTTACCCCCCTTTGTTAAGAGCTCTTTTCATTTATAGGTATAAAATAAATTCAACCATTTTATCAAGATGTTCTTGTTACCAATCACCAGTATAAATTTCACCTGCTGTAGGAGGGGAAAAGGTTTTCTGGCACAGCGGTTGTCCAATTAACTGGAATCTTACAAGCAACAAAAATAGTTTGCCCAGTCCCATTTCACAAATTACCCAGTGCCTATATGCACAACGGAGACATATTTTCTTCCTATTGGTTTCCTATGTGTATCCATAATCCACTATCTCAAAATCATTGGGAATGACTAGTGGAAGTGGCAATGGATATGGAAAAAGGCACCCATATTGTGCAGGTGGAGGTAGGTGCTAATGAGCAGTGAGTGAGTCACTAATTAATAACAAAAATCAAATAAGTTATTCAACAGGTAGGGGAACTAAAGAAGCTCTATTTCCCATGAATTTACCTCATTGGCCTCCTGAGTTTTTCTAGACCACTGCAGTGACCCTGTCTGTCTGTCGTGGTTCCGAGGCCGCTTGGGCTGGCAAAGGACACGAGGACGATACCAGACGGGCACTGTGTGGATGAGGGCCCTCGCCAGCCTCCCTGCCACCACAAACAAGAATTCCTCCAAATTCCACTTTTGCTTTGCTGGGGAAGGCACAGATCTGGGCTTCTCTTATCTGCCCAACTAAACATTCAGGAAATGGAAGGTGCACAGTTTGGGGGTTTTATTGATTTTTTTTTCAAGGCTCCTGCTTCACTCACTAAAATATTAACATTTTATTGATGACTGCAATGATGGCCAAATTCACAGTGACTTGGAGACATCAAACTCACATAACTCTCTCCCTGCATAAGCAGGTTGAAAGTACCATGTACCACCTTTCTTAAAAAGAAAAGGATTTTGACTCATCAAAGACTGTCTATTAGGTAATGACACAGAGAAGACCGATTCCTGTGCTCCCAGCCTTTAACTGTCTCCTCTTTAATGTTTTTTTTCTTTGTTCCTCCTCAATTATTCAAACGTTCTTTGTAGACCTCGTTATAAGATGTTTGGGAATATCCTTCAATAGTGGCTACAATTCTGCTGGCCTGGAAATAAAAGAGACATAGCAGTCTGCAGCTCACCAATAACACGAGAAGTAGTGTAAGAAGAAAAACCAGTGCTTGCATACAAAAACAGTAGGATATGGGAAATTCCATTAAAATCTCCTAGGAAAGAAAAAAATAAAGATACGAGAGTGCTATGAATTGTGCAACAAATTAGGCTTGATGAACAGTAAGGTCATAACTATGCCCTAATAATTACATTTGTGTCCTGGAGCCCACTTGCCTGGTCCTGCTCTGTGACAAATGCATAGTCCTTAGGACCTGCATTTGCTTGCTGGCTTTGAGATGGAGCTATGTCTGAAATCTCATCTGATAATTCCTTTAAAGCTTGCAAGTGTTTTCACAAGTACATTTGGAACCAGTAGAAGATCTAAAGCAGGCTGCGAAATCCACTTCTGCTTCCTAATTAACAGCAAACTGGATTTTATTTTCTTGAAATGAAGCTTGAAGTGAGAGAATTATTTTCTAGTTGTAGAGAAGATTTTCTGTTAGCTGGACTTCATGCCAGAAAGTCCGAGTTTAGTAATATAAAACATCTCGTGCCCTTTGTTTTAGTGCATTTCTCACATAAATAGCTTGGTCAGGAATAATTTGTACTATCAAGATTTTTGCCTATTCACTGTCTTTGAAATCCATCGTGATATATGATGATGATCTCTGATCATCTCATTGATGATCTCCGAATTTTTCTGCCCACTTCTCTGCCCATACAAATGTATATATTTATATGTGTAAAAAAACCTTTTTTTTTTTTTTTTTTGTAGGCCACCGGGGCTAATAAAAGACTGTAAAGTTTTGCATCCCCAGGCTACTAGGTCTGGTCCAGACCAGGTCACACAGATTGAAAATTATCTTCTGTTGGCTGTGCAGCGGCCTGCATGAAATGACTTTGGTCCCAGTCCAGCTCCCTGTGGATGAGTGTGTACATCGCAAATCCCATTTCCATCAGCAGTGGCTGGCAAATTTGCTGGCAGGATAAGTCACCATATTCGCTTCACAAGCCATTGCTTCAGGTCAAGCTTGGTGGCATGGCCATATGACCCATTTCAAAGTCCCCTTGGGGCGTTTTTTGGGGACAGGCAGCTCAGGTACCCAGAGCTCTGGGATCGGCGCCTTCGTAAGCCCTGCATTCAACCCAAATTGTGCTGCATTTCTGCTAAATTGTGGTGCCTTTCTGAAAACTGAGGCCAAAAAGGAGACAGCTCTGGTGCTCACAGACTAGGAAACAGTGACCACCACCAGTGCAATAAAGCCGGATGCTGCCTGAAAGTAGTCTTTCAATAAATACTCACAAGTGGCTTTTTTCCAGCCCTGCTGTTTTACAGGGGAAGCTATCCTCCGTTCAGAGCCCGCCAGGGAAGATCATTATGGGGACACCGCCTGGGGATTCTCCGGCTTTCAGCCTAAGCTGGTCCCCTGTTGCTCTTGCCGGGGATGAACCAGGTGCTCGCTGCCTATTAGGCTCTTGGCTCGGCACCCCCGGAGCTCCCCTTGACCAATTAGACATTTCTGGAGCTCTGGGAGCCGCGGCGTTTAGGAGCCTGGGTTTTCCTGAGCCCTGACAGTGTTCGTGTCAGTGCCTGGCTGCAGGAGACATAATGAACGATCTTCTCACTCCTTGGGCCATTTGCTGTGTGCTTTTGAATAGCTGAGCTATTGTGCTGGAGTATTTAGCAAGGTCAGAAGACACACTGGGTCTCCCTCTGTTGTGGAAACCGCATCCTTTTCTTTGAAATCAGTGGCATTTTCAAACCTTTTGATGAACTGCTGCTGTTTCGTTTTGCTTGCTGTCTCTCGTATCAGTGTACAAGCTACAGAAATTGTCTGTGACAGCTCAACTTCTGCTTTGTCAGCCCAGCTCTACCCGAACACAGCTGCTGGCTCCTAGATAGTCCTCAATCCACAAGAGTGGAATTTGTCTCGGTGGCGGCCTCTACTAATGAGAACTTATTCAGCTACACACGTTGTCTGTAATTTGATAAGAACTTCGAGCAAGTCCCAAGTCTCCTTCCCTTTCTCCTTATATTTGCTTTTACTTCTGGGCTCCGCTGCAGTTTCATTTACCTGAATAACTCCAAACTTTTCATAAGTGGGTCCAAAGGAACCAGCTTAATATAGGTACCCTGAACGCCTCTGTCTTTGTTGCTAGTTGACATATTTCCAGTATTTTATCCTTAATTGGCAATGTGGCTAGGTCAAATTGCATTTCCATTTCTGTAGCCTCACTTGGTATCAGTGGAGCTCAATATCCTGTTCAGAGTGACTTATTTGATCTGAATTTTGCAGGGGCATCAACAGCTTGCCAATAGCACTGTCTCTTCTCATCTGCTAAGCTTCTAAATGTATATTTTTATCCAGACTGTTTGTGTATCTATGAAAAGTTCTTTGCATAAAAAACATTGGTAGGTGATTTTCCTGAAAGCTTAAATTACAAATTGACTTTAATAAAACAACTTTAGTATAGGATTTAAAATACAGTTAGTTTTTCATTTAATTTTCTATCTAACTGTGCTGTCAAAGGACTGAGTTTTATCCTTTACAGTCAGGAATGTGTAAGTGCAAAATCCTCATATATTTTTAATACCAGTAAGAGACAGAATTTTTACTAGATCTTCGATTCTTTTGTTTTAGGGGGACATTTTTAAGAAATCTGTCTAGGTTTTGAGGGAACACGTGTTCATCTGCCTATGTACGATTGCCAGGTTGTATACACCAGTTTTTCAGAAGGGATACACCTTTGCTCTGAGCTGACATTGAATGTTATTTAATATTATTGATTAACATTCAGTTCATGCCATAAAATACCTTTTCCACCTATCTAGGCAGTTTGGTTTTTGCCTGGATTCTTTCGCATGTGAATGTTGCCCCCGTTGGGCAGCTCAGAGCCAGGGTCAACAGCAGCGTTAGCCCAGACCCACGTATCAGCATAGGAAACCTTGTGGCCTCCTGATTCAGTTAACTTGGATAATGATTTGTATTATTATCTTATATTATTCTTAAATGTATAGTACTGCTGTAGAAGATTTCTAAAAGGAAGCTTGCAAATGAAGTGAGATTTCTTGGTAAAATTTGAAGTTAATGGCAAGTTTGGAGAAAAGGTTTCATATTTTCCTGAATAGTTAGCTAAGGTGAAATTCAGTGCTCAGAAATGTAAATAGGCAAGTGAAAAAATAACACTACACAAATACACAAAAGGTGAGCTCTGATTTAATTCCTGCCATTCAGGCAATGAGATCAGCTACCACAGTGGATAGTTTTCTAAAAAACTCCACTCAATACTTGGCACCAGGCAAAAAACAAACCAACCCAAAGTACCAACTAGAATAGTCAGAAGAAAACAGAAGCAGAGAATAAAAGAGAAAAAAAAAAATGATTGTGCTATTGTATAAATCCATAATATATCTAAATCTTAAATTGCTGCATGCAGTTTGGCTTGTTGCTGTTTACAAAGGATATAATGGAAGTAGGGAATGATGACAAAGATGATCTCTTATAGGGAATAGTTTCTATACAAACAGTGACTTAATAAACTAGGACTCCAGCTCGGAAAACAGATGGCTGAGGAGGAATATGATAGAGATCTATGGAGCTGTGGATGGTGCGGAGAACAGGGAATGCTTATTTACTATTTCTAATAACACGGGAACAAGGGGCACCCAATTAAATGACTGCACAGCAGGTTTAAAAGCAAAGATAGTGATTTTCACCCAATGCATAATTAAATTGTGAAATGGCTCCCATAAAAGAAGAACAACAGCCTGGAATGCTTTTGTGTGGAAAAGGGGTGGCCGAGGGTGGGTATGAGAGAGGTCTCCTATAGACCCCTTCTCGGGACAGAAGGGGAAGGAGAAGGTGTGTTTGCTATTTCTCACCATGTAAGAGGTCACCCAATTAAAAATCAGGTAGTGGGTTTGAAGCAAGCAAATAAGGGTAATTTTTCTCCTTTGTATATATAATTATACTGCAGATCTTCTTGCCACTGGATGTCATAAAGGCCGAATGTACAAATAACACCTCTTATTGCTGTTCTTAGTGCCCTCCTTTTTACAGAACTGTCCAGGCTTGCCCGCCAGAGCCCAGATTTCCTAGTGCAGAGAAGTGAGGAGGTGGCCGCGGCGCTGTGAGGCTGCCCTTGCACCGTGTCCTGCTGTCCTCCCACAGGCCAGGGGCACAGGGCCAGAGCCACCTCGAGTTCCCAGGCAAGGGGGCCCTGCCCTTTTTGGAGCATTTTAGAAAGGAGCTGGTCAAAAATTATTAGAGAAATAGCAATGAGCCCTGCAAATGTTTGACTCTGTGTAACTTTTCTAGAATTATGTTTAAAGTATTCTGAGCATCTCTGCCCCGCCACACTGGAGTAAATCTAAAGTTGGCCTATTCTAGACAAAAAATGCTTTAACTGGAACTTGGTTAAGATTATCTAAACTAGGTATTGGTCATCCAGCGAGCCCAGGAATATATATTTGTATTTCCTGCTAATATAGACGTGACTGACCCGCCTTGATAATGTATTTTTCCCATTAATTAAATCTAAGCGCATGTATTAGAGATGTTCTCATTTCTGTCGCAGATCTCTACTGCAGCCACAGCTTCCTCAGCTCTAGTGAGAGCAGAATGAGGAGTTTGTTCTAGTGTCTTCCCTCACGTAACCCGCTGCTGGTGCCAGGCCAAGTCTACCTAGAGACCTTCCCCAGCGATTTGGGGACCATGTCTGGGTATGTGGTACCCCACGAGAGCCTGATTGAACCAAGGAGGCAGGTCCAAGGCACCACCCCAGCAGAGGAAATGTCCTGAGCAAGTGCTGGAGCAGCTGTTTTACCCTGTCTAAATCCTCTCCTCTCTTTTTGGAGAGTTCCCTTATGGATAAATGTGTTTTGTGATATTTTATTGGGCAAAAAGTGCTGACTGCATAAAAAAAAAACTTGTTCAGGGGTTGATGATCATCTCTTTTACTCTCCACACTACTTTTCTTGTGAATATATTTAATTATATGAGGCTGTATTCATTGCCTCACTGACACTAAAGTGCTCTGCAGTTAAGACCTAAACACTAAACCAGCCCAATACTCCAGTGCTGTAAAGTTAGTTTAGATATTTTTGCCAGCAACAGTGTTACTCTGATTTACAACATCTGTGGGTCTTGCCTGCTCTTTATTGAATTCTTTTCCCTTTGTTTAATGCACATATTTAGGTGGCTTGAACACCAGATAAGATTTTTTTTAGTTGCAGATGACTGATATCGGGCTCATTTGCAAGGTAAACTAGAGAACTGCTGCCGTGGCGAGGGGGATTACAGTGCCCACTGTCAGGGAAAGCCAACTCCGGCTTGGTGTTTAATATGCAAAACATGACTTTTTACTGAAAGTTTTATTTCTATTTGTTTTCACTTGATTACACGGAGGCAAAAAGCCCACAAAGGCAGGACCTGCTGCCCTTGTTACAGGCTCGTGTTCCCTCTCTCACTGGTTTGGTGAGACTGGAGCTCTTGGCTGCACGTGGGTGGTTGGAGCATCTGCCTGCAGGAGACACCCCCATGCCCAGCCCAGGGGCACCAAGGAGGGGACCAGGAGTGGCTGGTTGGCTTCACCAACCCTTCACCAACCCAAGGATGTCCCTTCCTCTGAGTAAATCCCCATCTGAAGACTAGAGAGGTCTTCCAAGGCCTGAATTTTCCATTTACCTCTGTGTGTCTTCCTGATTACTATTGATCATATAGCAAATTTAAGGATTTTTTATCAGGATGTCTAATTTGAACTTGGCATTTGCTGTGATATTTACTGTATGAATTAGCATGTAAGTACAAATTCAGAGGAGAAATAAAATGCTGGCATTGTAAATGTTTGTAAATTGCTGTAAGAGGAAAAGCAATAAGGTCTTCCCATTCCCAAAGGTGGCAAGTATAGTCTTCATGGACTGTCCAAAGTTTCCAGTGTCTGTGGTGTCTAGACTATGTATCTGTATACCTGTCTGTATCTATATATTTATACCTATATCTATATGGTATCTAGACTAGGATGCCACTGAAGTGCAGACAAGGGTAAAGTCTTAGCAATGCTTCTAGGAAACTTCGTGATTTAAGGAAAGACTTTTCAGGGCCGTCCATGGCTCTGCCTTTGGGCAAACCGGGAGCTCTTAAGTCACTGTCCAAATATAATAAGAGTCTTTTTGACTCCTTTCTCCTTACCCTGTCTTCTCCCATGAAAAATAAGGGGATGGGAAACAGATTGGAAAGGTCTTAAGTGGTTTTACTTGGGGCTGATGCTGTTCTAGGTGTATTTTGATCTCCTCCACAGCTGCATTGTATAATTTTGCAAAGAGAGAAAAGGAAAAGGTGTAAGTTTTTAGTAACTGTGATTACCTACAAGCTAAACGCCTGATTCCTGTGAGGTTCAAGGTCCTCCCTAACCTTTTTCTTGCATTAGCACCAGTAACAGCATCTGCAGG
This sequence comes from Rhynchotus rufescens, assembly GCA_032273925.1. Lineage (NCBI taxonomy): Eukaryota > Metazoa > Chordata > Aves > Tinamiformes > Tinamidae > Rhynchotus > Rhynchotus rufescens. The sequence continues at coordinate 16,354 of JAVCKT010008092.1, forward strand.
GAGTAATTAGCAGCACCCAGAGGGGAAAGGAATTGTGCCAGAGGACATCATTACGTCTGGAAAACTAAAGATGATGTACAGCAAGGTCATGAATAAACTGCTTGAGTCTGGGGTGAGGGAAAACACTGAGAAAAGTTCAAAGTTTGGTATCATTGCTAATATGCCTATGAAGAGCACATTAATTTCCATTGGAATACCATTAGGGAAATCAGTTTGTTCTGCCAGTTTGTGTTGCTGGATACCATATGTTTACCTTGAGGGAATGCTAGTGGAGAATCACTTTGGGTTAATTGTAAATGTCACAATTAAGTAAGTAAATATACAGAACTGTATCTGTGATCTGCATCAGTGCACAGACACTGTGTACCAGTACACTGGTGTGCCACGTTATGTGTGTACATATAAATATGTACTTTTATGTACTAAATCCATACTGAGCAGCTTATCTGGACATACAGACATCAGCTACAAGCAGCACTCGCATTTTGTCTTTCTGATCTGTTTATCACTACATACATATGGCACTATACCAGGATATTTTATCTGTTTAATGCCTGCATTGTGAGCCCTGAGAAGCCCAAGCTTTAAACTGTCCCCTTGCTGTTGACAGGTGTTGCACATTAATTCATCTGGCACAAAAATAAGGCAAAGAGAGGGAGCGAGGGGAATCCAGATTCTGTATTAAAATGCTCACATTACTTGGAGTCACATCACAGTTCACTACAGATTCAAACATGTTGCCTCAAAATGTTATCTGCTTCTCTCTGCCCAGCCTGCACAGGAGTTGAGGATTTTCAGACGAAACCCTACGCACATGCACATGAACCTGTCACACGGGTCTTTGTTGTGCAAACTTAGGCCGGCTTCAGTAACAGCCCTTTTAGCCTTGTGCATTGCATAGGTCTGGAAAAACTGATTTTCTGTGTTGCCGCTGACTTCACTGGAACCAGCTTTCAACCCTCCAAAGCAGATTTATTCTTGTAAATAGCAGCTACTTCTGAACTTCTTAATTTCAGATGTCTTAAATAGTCGAAATTCAGGGCAGGCCAGTGAGAGCTGCAGACTTTGTCTGTTGCTAAAATGTTAACTCCTTTTGGATACCACTTTTTTTCCCTTGTAAATGTATTTTAGGGATGTAAAGGCCTGATGAAAATGTACAGGAGTAAACACGTACTGAACTCTGGACAGAGGTGTTAAGAGGAGTTGGCCCCTGTTTACAGCAGGAACGTGTCTTCAACAGAAACAGGCCATCTAAGACCTACTGCTAGTGCAATATGAATTCAAGGAAAATAATCTCTGAAGTGTCCAGAACTTGTTATCACACTGAATACCTAAGGCTGCAGTGTGTCTTTAAGCTCTACTTATATTGTACAATAATAATTTTTGAGTAAGAAAATCCTCACCTCACCACGGATGGAAACAAGACATGTTATTGACTGCCATCCGGAGAGATGTATGCTCTGGCCCTCCCGAGTCTATTAATATTTGATGCTGATGGATGTGAGCTGGCAGCTTGAGTTATTAATGGCGTTTGGTTCCTTGGACCTAACCCTCAATACATAGGGGAGAATTAACAATAAGAGGAGCTGTATGCCCAAATCTCTCCTCATCCAGGTGTCTATCATTTAGTTTCAGCAACACTTAGCAAGTATTTTTGAAGTACTTTAAAGGTATGAAAAGTCATATAGATGGTGTTGATTGCACTATTGTCATCATTCATTTTGATTTAAACCCCTCACCAAAGCCCACCTGTGTCCTTGGCTGTGTTGTGATGCTCCTATCAGACCTGGATTGCAACCAAGAGAAAGGGCTGCCTCCAGTTAGCTTCTGAGCAGCTGCTGGGAGATACAGGATACCCTGTCTCTGGTTGTAGCGAGGTGCCATCTCCCACATTTGGAGGCAGGAAGACGTAATAGGAAGGAGAGAGGACTGTAACATGCTGCTTTGCACAAGGAGAGGAGCATTTGCGGGGACTGGCCCTGATCCACCATGCAATAAGGCAGGTTCTTCCAGTGGGGAGGTGAAAGTCACGTGTGACCCTTGAAATCAAGAGATAATATATTAGATAGACATCAGGGAGATACTTTGATAAATTGGGCCTTCTAGCAGAAAATGATGAAGAAAATGAAGCACTTCAGAAAGTTTGTGATGTCCATATGGATCATTCTGACTTGGAAGAGAAAAATGTAAAATATCAGATTATTTATAGCTAGATTTCTTAATATAGCTTTAACATTTTCAGGGGTATATGTTTGATTGAATTAGCTACTGCTTCCCATCATGTATAGCACATCCAGGTTTTTCAGTACACTCATTAGCCTCCTGAACTTAGCAGAAGAAAGAATAATCAACATAAGGAGCACAGCTGCTGATTAATTTTACTAAATAGGATAGAAATATAAAGTACCATATTGCGAGAGCGAAAACTCAATACATAACATTTGAAATCAGTTTATTAGAAAGTATAACTCATTAACAACTGGATAGGAGTATCCGGCAGCATTATCGAGCCGGGCAGGTGGTGAGAGGGAGGTGGAATTTACATATCTGTAGCGATACCTGCACGCATTTAATTTCCTAGGTCATTCTTCCAAATCAAGTTCAAAGTGTTAATAATGCAGTGTGCATTCATAATTAATAATATCTTAGAGCTGGTGCGATAGTTCAAGTGCATTTTCCTGTTATGTAATTAAGGAATTAAGTATATTTGGCAGTTGTCACTCAGAGAGCTGCGAAGGTCTCACTTTGTCAAAGCCAGGGTAGAAATCTCATTAAGGCAGTAAGTTTTTCTGTTAAGATTTGTTTGAAAAATAAGTTCATAAAAGGTGCAGGGCCAGAATGACCGATTCTGCTAGTCCATAAAGCAGAGTGCATTAAAGTTGGTGTCTTTTGAACATCCTGGCCATTAGCTCAAGGACACCAGCACCTTTTCTCTTGGTGCTTAAAGAGCTTCAGCTGTGTCTTACTGCCTCTTTTCTGCAGACTGATAAAAGTCTCCAGAAAACACGTGAATTTACCCCAGGCTGCCATGCGTGTGGCCAGGGAGACATCCCCTGCATCCATGTTCTCTCTCCATCCAAGACCCATACTCTGTTTAAGTTATTACAGCCTCCACAGGAATATTTTCACTCCACATCACCCTTGCTTTACTCTCCTTTTCAAAGGCATTTTATTATCCTACCAGATCACTAGTTCAAGCCCAGGTGAGGTCAATTGTCATAGAAATCAGTAGCAGCACCAGCCGCTCTGCATTGTACATAAAGGGAGCTGGGAGTTTCATCCACTCAAGAAGCAGCTTCCTAAGTGGCACTAATTGGCTGCTTAATTGCCAGGCCCGGGAGAAAGGTGATGGGTTGATCAGGATTGTGCTGGGGAGGGCAGCAGCTTTGGGGTTTTGTGGCTGTCAAGGCAGCACCTTTCATGGCCAGGCCTTTTCAGGGGAGCTTGTTTTACTCTGCCAAGGTCAAAAGCAGCATCCTTTGCAAACACTGCTTTTGCTCTGAGATCAGTGCTTGGTGCATTTACTGCTGAGCAGTACATACTTTTACTGTTTGTTTTGCTCTGCCTCTAAAATTAATTTTTTAGTCTAAAGCAGAAGATATGTTGGTAAGATATGTAAGATAAGCTGAACAGCTACAACAACCAAATGGGGTGCTGTGGCACCCAGAAATCTCCCTGGGTTCCCTTTTACTGTCTCCATGTTGGATGCTGCGATGAACAGGCTCCTGGAGTTAGGAGGTTTTTGTGTGACACAGGGAAAGGAGCATTTTGTACATTTATCTCCTGATAAATGGATGGTCCCATTGAACAGTGAAGCCTCTCACCTGGAAATATGTATCCTTTCTGACCAGTATCTTTTCTGTTGAGTTACGATATAGGTCACTCTGTGCAACGCAGAACTGTTTACCTTCAGAGCAGGATAGCTTTCTGTGATACAGATCAAAATTATTACGGTTTAATTCACTGAGGAGGTAGCCAGCAGCCAGGTTGTGATGTGGAAGTCAAGTCTATGTCTAGAGAAAAATGGAGCAAAAATATCTTGTATATGTATGTATGTATAAGTTGATTAGATGATGGAACTACAGTATTAGAGGGATCGATTCACCTTTTTCCACTCCCTTGCAGTTCCCTTCCCTTGCTTCCCCCCCACGCCGGGCAGGAATCAGCCCGGGGCTCTCTGGTTTGCTCCGTGCGCCACCTCTCCTCTCATACACATCCCTGCTCGCTCAGCCTTCCTCCTCAAGCCACATCTCATGCAAATTGACTGGAAACAAATGGAGGTACCAGCTATGCGAGCGTGGCGTCCAGAAGGTCTAATGCACCTGCTGGGTAGCTTTCCACTCGACTACTATGCGGAGGATGAGCATGCAAGCCCTCCGTTTGCCTTTTAACCACCCTATTCTTAGAATATATTTTCAGGAAAATGCAAAGCAATCGTTGCACAGTTTCAGACTGTATATTTTGTGATTAGTGTTTCATAAGTGATGTTTTGCTTAATGATCTAACATCTGTTCTAGGAGGTTTGTTTTTGTAACTCGCACACCTCCTGCTGAATGAATGCCAGAGACTTGTCCCTTTCCTCCAAGTCAATCAAAGCACTAATTGCATCGTAATCATGGCAAGCAGTGGTGGCTGTTCAAGTGCCGAAGACTCAGCAATCAACTTATAATGCTCTGTTTGCTGCTTTGAAATAGCCTCCCTGCGCAGAGATGGGAATTTCCTGCAATTCAGATTTCTTTAGCTGACTCTGGCTTTTCTGGTTTGCAGGGAGATGACTGCTCCATTACGTGCATGGCAGGAACCTACGGTACCAATTGCTCATCTGTTTGTGATTGCAAAAATGATGGTGAATGTTCCCATGTGGATGGCCTATGCATTTGCAAGGAAGGTAAACCAAGTTCGGATTTAGAAGTCATCTACACGATATCTAGTGTAAATGTTCTCTGCCACATAAGCTGTGGAGAGGTGCAGTCAGTAACTCTGCTATTTCTTTGTGTCTGCTGGTAATTCCACAGCCTGCCCAAGCATCAAAACTCAGTAGGGGTTTGACAGTGGACTTTATCTCTGCCCTCAACAGAGGACAAGGTGTCACTGCCTCATGCCTGGAGTAATACAAGGGAATAAGGGAGATAAAGCAGCCTCTTACCTGCCCTTCCTCTAGCCCTGCCCCAAGGGCACTAATACATGTCAGTGGCCCTGACCAGCTCCGCCTGGGGCCTTGATCCACCCTGTCCAGGTGCCCATTTCAGCTCAGCCTGGGTCCCTATTTCAGCACAACCCTGGGCTGTGCTCTGCGAGGGCTGGTCTTCATCTACACCTTCACCACAGCCGTGGAGCATGTTGATCTAAACCCATAGACTGATTCCTGCCCTCACCTCAGACCTGACTCAGCATCACAGACCTGTGCGGCAATTGAAGGGCTGTGTCTGAGCAGTCAGCAGACCTTATCCTGACTGGGGATTGCCTTGGGATTTGCCTCACTTGAGGATCTGAGCTCCCCACTGTTGTTCCTGCTCTCCTTGCTCAAGTGCTGTGGGGCCAGTTGCAGGACTAACCTCATCCCATAGGTATCTCCATGCTTCCCTTATGTGTTTGGCAGTGAATGTAAACCATGGATCAAGACTCACTTGAATAACCTCGTACTTCTGCACCATAGTGTTTCCTATGCTCCCTGTATAGTGGCATCATGCCTGCAAAGCCTCAACACAAGCTATGCCCCTGTGGCATTCATAAGCCCTAAAATAGCAGTGAGGCAAATAACAATAAAACCTGGCATTTCAAACATGAATTAATGAATCACTGTATAACCCCCTTTAATGAGGGTGCATAAACCATGAGTTACTGCTCAATGCCATTGCACGCAGCTGCAGTGCAATGAAAGCCATAGTGCGACTGGTGGTTAAGATCTGAGCCTGATCAGTTGGAAATGATGGTGTGGGTCCTTTTTTTAGGTGCAATAACTTCTTTAGATTAAAGAGCATTCCTACAACTATGTGAGGTAAGAAACCAGCAGCGTCGTGCAGGGAGTTTCTTGTGTTCTCGCCGCACGGCAGCTCTGCAGCCTGCCCAGGTCGCTGCGCTCTCGCCTCCTGCCTCCAAGGAAAAGCAACGGGCATCTTAAGCTGGCAAAGAGGCCGTGGGGTGGTAACTGTTTTTGATGAGGAAAAAATTCCCAACACTGTTTCTTATATGTTTCTTCAGGGTGGCAAGGAGTTGATTGCTCTATTCCATGCTCAAGCGGAAGCTGGGGTCTTAACTGCAACCAGACGTGTTACTGCAGCAACGGGGCGGCCTGCAGGCCAGTCGATGGCTTTTGCCTCTGCTCCCCGGGGTGGCAAGGGGACTACTGTGACCAGCCGTGTCCGGTAAGTGTGCCTGGGCCAGTCCTGCACACCCTTCAGCCCCACCTGCTCCACACAGCTCTTTTAAACACACCGTAGGTCAGTATCATATTTTGTTTGTGGCTTTCTGAAGGAAATCATGTGTAAAAAAACAGATTGAGGTTCTAGCAGTCAAGGAGATGGATTATGTTTTGTACTATACTTTATCAGAGCTATTGCGGTGTTATCTGCATTTTCTTGAACATCATTTGTTAAAGCGATTCGTTATTTGGTTCAATATAGAAATGTTAGGCACTGAGTTGTTTCTGTCTTCACTGTATGCTAATTTAAAAAATGCGACTCAGCATTAAAATGGACATGATAGATGATTTGGCACATTTTAGAATAAAAATCTGATTACTGAGAGAGTTTTTTGTTTATGTTTTTGGAAGGACGGAACATATGGTCTTAATTGCAGTGAACGTTGTGACTGTAGCCATGCAGATGGATGTGATCCTGTCACCGGTTACTGCTGCTGTCTTGCTGGATGGACAGGTAAAATTCCCAAGTATCTTTGTAAATTTTGGGTTTTTTTTTTTTTTCTCTTTTTAGCTATTGCAT
>JAVCKT010008095.1:0-13076 GCA_032273925.1 Rhynchotus rufescens
GTTGTTTTGTGGGGCTGGTTGGGTGGGGGTGCGGGATGGATCTTGCCCTCCTCTCAGTCATTGTCTCTCTCTTCACTCTTCTAAATTCTGCCAAACTTTCATTTTGCATTAAATGGCATCCAGTTCATCTAACCTCATTAGCTGTTTTCCTAGTAAATACCATTCACCACCAATCTTAGTCCACTGTGTTTCTTCTGTCCTGCTGCCCTACCAGAGCTGCTGTAATCCTGCTTGCCGTCCTCTGCTCCAAGCAGGGTGATTGTCCCCCTGTGTGAAGAGCAGGCACATCCCTCCCCTTGCTTCCCTGAGATGGGAGGAGGATGGAGCAGCAGGGAGGAAGGACCAGCCCATAGCTGCATCCCTCGCACACGGATGCAGCAGGCTCGGACATCGCCCTTGCTCTTGCATAGGGCAGGAGGAGCACCTGGGCTTCCATGCCCTCGTGCAGGAGCTGAGCCTCACACAAGCTTCTCCTCCTCACGGTAAAGGAGCTGCAGTTTTGAGCCTTGCTAGGTGTCCAGCTGTGCAAGGAGGGGATCGTTTGTTCTGAGCAGCTTTTGCTGCTGAAATAATTGGCCTTGCTGCCTGCATGGAAGACCGGTTGCCCTTGTTGGGTTTAGACAAGGCTCCACTTGATGAACTGTGTGGATCAACTTGTGAATTTGTTTTCATTTTAAAAGTAATTCTTTTGTTTTCAAGGATGGCAGAGCATAGAGGGAAATGTTATATTCCAGACAGTTGTCCATGCACCTGGAAAGACAGGGAATTTCTGTCAGGAGAAGTGATAGCTACACCTTGTTACACCTGGTGAGTGACATGCGTTTTACATGTTTTCAAATTGTCAGTATCCTACTACAAAGGAAAACTGCTAATGTATACAGTACAGTGAAAATCAAAAATGTATATGCTTGTTTGTAGACAAAGGAAATATCTTTTATTAGATAGATAGACTCGTTACAGACTTGGGTTGGTAGACCTAATAAAGTAAACTTTTAGCTAAGCAATTGCTTCTTCAGGCCTGAAAAAGAAGCAGAAAAAGCTAAAAATCAATTCAAAACAACCAGTTTTTGATTAGATATGTATTAGTTACTCTTGAAAAAAAAAGACAGTTGGTATTTCAGAGAATGGAATATATTTCATTATATTAAATGGAAAAAGAACCACAGAGGAAAAAAAAAAAGAAATTAATATATGATATGACAATGGGAAATAATCTTCTCCTTTGGGAACTCGACTGTTTGCAGTGTGAGATCACTCAGCATGAGCAGGGACAGTGGAAAACCTGCCTTATGTCAAGACAGTGGAGGAATTTGTCATAAAACAAAGTTGGAAATAAGAAAGTAATATAAATGGACAATAAGATTTCACCCAGTATTTTTCTTGAGGAATCTTACCTGATCCATATTGGCAGAAAACATGTTTTTATCCATTATGTTTTGCTTCCCAAAACTCTATCTTTGGTTTTGGTTATCCAGACAAACAAACAAAATTTGGCACAGCAGTTCTTACTCAGCTGAAAACATCACTGGCAACTTGATTGAGTTTAATACACTCATATTTGGACAACAGAGCCTCTCAGTACTTAGGATACTTATAGCCTCATATAAATATGTTAAGGTCACTGAACAGGTAACTGACAAGTAAAATAATCCCTTAAAGCACGAGCATTTCTTAAGATCACTTTATACTAGTTGGATATCCTGGTAGCAGCTGAACAACTCTTGCATTGATTATGTGCTGCTTAATAATATGTATTAAAATATCTTATTTTAAAAATGTGACAATGACAATGTGACATGTCACAGTGTCAAATGTGACAATGACAATGTCATATTTTAAAAATATGACAGTGATGTTTTATGAGTGTATGTGTCACAATGTCTTAGTATGTGAGATAAAGTGATGGATATATTTGCATATGCCATAAAAATAAGATTTTATGTTAATTTCTTACACATTCTTATATATTTGTGTGCTCACAGCTAAATGCTCAAAACTTTTCTCTTACTATTTCAGAATTCAGTAACTTCAGAAATTACTGAATTTTCAGAATTAATAGAATTTTCAAAACCCCATAATCTCAGAATTCTATTCCACAGAATAGCCTTGTTTCAAGGTCTGAGAAAACACTTTCCTTCATGAATTTCTGTATGAGTTGAATAAGAAGCACAAGAAATTTTTCCTTTCAAAATACAAAATTAAATTTATTTTATCAAAATAAAATTAAATTTCCTTCCAGTGTTTGTCGGAGAGGGGTATTCAATTGCACAAGTTATCCTTGTCCTGCCGTATGCACTATTTATGGAGATCGACATTATTATACATTTGATGGCCTGGAGTATGATTATGTCAGTGACTGCCAAGCTTATTTGCTAAAGGTAGGAGAATTGTTCCAATATTTTCATATATCTAAATGAAAGTTTTTGTGAGAAACCAGTCTCCAAGTATTTTGAACAACAAGAGATGCTACACACACAGAGACATTAAGAAAAGAGGTGCAAAACAGTCTGAAAAAATTAATGGCATTTTTTGCTCATTCATTTTGAAATTGTTAGATGGAACGGTGTCCGTACATTACTATGTGGTCTACAGAAAAATGGGGAGCAGTATTCTCTGTACTGACTCTGCTTTTATCACAATGTGGAAGACAGCACAGAACAGAAACAGCATAGAGGAGTGCAGGAACTGTTCTGGAGCTAGGTGTAACCTACAGATTTATTCAATAATTAATTAGAAGCTGTTCCTGGCAGAGGGTTAATGAAGACCTCTGGGGCCACTTGGAATCTTTCTTGACTGTGATCTGCATCGAATCTAAAGTGTATGTATATAATAACATCAAACACAATGATTTCATAATTCAACAATGAAATCCTTCATTGAGATCATCTGGCAGCTACACGCCAGTGCTTCTCATAGCACACATTTACAGTCATTGTTAGCCTTTTTTGTTTAAAATACCACTACTGGCATTTAGAAATATATTCTCCTATTACTAACAATGCTATTATTATCATTGTTACTATTATTAAGGCTGAAAGTCTGTCCTCTGAGTTACATTAATGCTTTTAGAATATATTTTTCTCTCAACTTTAAATGCCTAACTTTAAGGAAAAGCATTGTTTCTCAGCAAGGACCACTGTAATGGATGTATTTCATTTACATATAAAGTATTCATAACTCTGAAATAAAACAGAATGAGAAAGTAACACTTCAGTGATCTTTCTTCTGGATATTAAAAAAAAAAAAAAAAACCTGATGAAAAGGGTATTTGAACTTATCTGCCACCTCTGAACAATGCAAGAAGTTATTCCCAGGATACTAATTCCTCACAGCAAATTCCTGACCCATATCATATTGCCTCATAAGAGAGCCCTTATCCTAAAAGATGTATTAACCTTTGTATGGATTTTACTTTTATAAAATAAAAAAAAAAAAAAAAAAAAAAAAAAAAAGACCACAAGTGTTACCTTATTTGTGAATTCATCTTGCTTGTAATCAAGGTGAAAAAATTAGATTCTCATTTCTTAATTCTTATGTCATCCAACCAGAGATGTCTCAAAGACAAATCTTTGCTACTTTTCAAACTTCAGCATGATGGCTAAATGTTTTCCTTTTACAACAAAGTGTCACCTACCACTGCACTTCATAAGAAAGTACCTATTTGGAAGCAAACCACGGGGAGCATTTGGAGTTCAGGAATGAATTTGGCAGCCACATAATCAAAGCTCCTGGCACGCTGCCAATAGTCCTTTTATCAGGTGAACACGATGACACAAGTGATGAAATCGATGCCTGTGCAGCTTTGCACTACTAGAATAAGTCTTGTCATGGCTTCGATGGGCCATGACAACAGGATGGCTGCAGCAGTAGCTCTACATGAGTTTCCTGGCTTTTTTTTCCTTCTTCCAAATTTGGCTGTTGTGAGAAAGCATAGCCTAAAATGTTTGTGTTTTTTTTTTAAATACATAGGAAACTATTACAGACTAGACAGAAAGACTGATATTACTGATTTAACACTACATAATTATGTCTGGGACAGGTAATATATCTATGGATTTGATTTTTGGCGTAAAATGTTTGGAAAAGAGTTTGGGGGTGGGAGGGAAACTCAAAGGCTGGCTTCCTATGGCAGCTGCCCAAAAGCTTTGAAAGGACTAAGATACAGAATTAATGAACTGTTATGTGTAATCCTGGAATCAAAAGAGTCGAATCAAAAATATTTTAAAAGGATTCTCTGGCTGAATTTAGCAGAACCAGATGAATAAGCCTGATTTCATTATGAAGGAAGTTAATAGAAATTCTAGTAAAGATGAATAATGGTAAATGATATGAGGGGAGAATTGAACTTTTTTTTTTAGTGAAAGTCATGCATGATAAAGCTTCTGAATTAAGAGATCATCTGAGTAACACATTAAATATATAAATATGGATGGTCAGTATATTTTATACCTTTTGGAGACTTTTTAAAAATATTTTTAAACTAGTTTTTCATAGAATGCGAGTAAAGATTCTTTCATGGCAGAATTAAATGTTAAAAAATGAAGCATAGGAGTAAATGGCCTTTTTTTGTAGTGCACAGATCCCCAGTGACACTGCAAAGCAATCTGTGCTGAGAACTTTGTTCAGCACCTTCAGAAATGAGTTTGAAAATGAGTGTGGGGATTGAAATAACAGTGTGCTGATGGTACAGAATCAGTCTGAATACCTGGGACAAAAGCTGAAGATCTCGCCCAGGATCTTGTGATTAAAATATACAACATGATAAAATAGACGATGAAATTCAACAATGAAAAAATGCAAATCAGCGCGCCCTTGCAAAAAGAGGTTATTTAAGAGTGGTTGATGGATTTATGTCCACTAACCTTTTTAATTAAAATGATTAAAATTGCTTTCTTACCCCCACTTTCCTGCATATCTTCCATTTTCCATGATATGGATGTTCTTCTCTCTAAGATGTTCTTCTACTCTAAGATACTCTTTCCCTAGCAAAATGGTGTTACTCTTCAAGCAAAACTTTACTGCATCTCCTTGTATTCTAAGTCTTTCTTCCATTTTTGTTTCATTGAAATTCTGCATTTATAGTAGAATTACTGGCTTTCTGTTACCTGTGTTGACCTTTTTCTAGTTGTGTGGTGGTTTCCAGTCCTGCAGCTCAGTACACTCTTCAGTAAGGCCTGCTCAATGTGTTGCGCTTTGGAGCCACTTAGAGCTGTTCTCATCTGAGAAGCAAGATTCTGTTTTCCCTGGGGAGAGGCTCTATTTCCAAGGAAGTGTTAAAGGGGTAATATACCCATCAGACTGTTCCTGAATGGAGTTGGGTTGCAGTGATTAGCAGTAGGGCCCCAAAGCCAGGAAAAGGAGGGATGCTTCCTTCGTCTTGAAAGAGCCGTTTTCCTAGTCAAGGCAACTAAGGTTCTGGGTTTCAGATGTTCTTCTTTTGTGAATTAGCTCCAACTTTGAAGCATGTAGTAAAAATATTTCCAGTTTTTTCATCTGACTTTATGGTTCTGATGATTTAAAAGTCACAATTTCATCTGCTTCTGCAACCATAAAGATTCTTCTAAAGCCATGTTATCACCATACATAGTATGCTGGCAGGGTTATGAAATCCTCAACCAGATACTTGATCAAATAACTGAACTGTTATACCAGTTACAAGTTGGATATAATCCTTTTAGGTCAAGTGACACACCAGGACTCCTTGTTAAGGTGGAGATTTGTTTGGCAAAACATGAATGCTCTGGAAAACTGGTACCAAAACACAAATGATCTGGAAAATCAGTAACAGAGCTTACTGAAGTGTGGGAATGTTATCTTATTGATAACAGTCAGCTAGGTGATAGAAGAAGATGATATATAGATGTATTTTTCTTTTCCATATTCCTTGTTTTGTAGCTTTAGGCAAGTGCATAGCTCTTAGTTTATGCTCTTAATTTTGGAATGCTTTATACAGAGCTTCATTACTGCACTGATAATCTCTCCGTTTACCTGCTGATATCTTGACTGTACATTTTTTAAATGATGCCTGGGCATAAGCTGCAGCAACTACAAACTAAGCAATAGTTTTTCAATTATTTATTCCCACATATGAGCAGACAGAAACAGCTTTTACACCATTGCCACCTCTTAACTATCTGCAAACTTTTGTACAAATTTTTTCAACATTGGTTATTCCAGGAAGCTAGTCTATAGACCCACAAAGTAATTCTATACAATAAAATCGTATTTTGCACAATTTCTCTAATAACCTGCTGGTAAAATTGATGTTTGCCCCTCTATGGAGGGGTACAGTTGAGGGTTCATGGTTAACAAGCATTTTCAGGCTATCTGTTCATAGCTAAAAAAAAAAGTGATTTCTTTTAATAAACTAAAATTTTAATGAGAAAGTGGATAATGCTGAATTTGAAATCATAAGAGTTACAAATGGAGATCTGAGGAACAAAGCTGTTATGTAAGGTTCCAAGCAGAATGCCCTTATTTTTTTAATTAACGTGCCTTGTCCTCAGAGCTACATTCCTGCAGATAGTTTCATGAATAAGTGACATGCCAAAATATATCGACCTAAAACCCTTGTCAAATAATTTATAGCAACAGTACCTTTGCAGAAGTAATGATGTGTTTCTTGACAGTTGGTGTGCATGCTCCAAAAAGAAAGAAGGCTGCTGTTCAGTGAGAGCATTATTTGCTGTGAGTAGGTAACCTTGCTATAGTTGCAAAGAAAACTGACAGTTGCTTTTCATCAGTTCTATTATTTCAGAGGAACTTTCCTAGATGCTTCCGCTTTTTTTTTTGTCATTTGGCCTTTGGAAGTGCTGTAAGGGTCACTAGCCAGTTCTCTGTGGGAGACATGCCTTTCCATTGCAGGCTTCAGCTGGGCAGCCCAGCGCTCAGATAAGGTTGTGCCTGTTTTTCCATTTCTTCTAGGCTTTCCATGTAGAGTAGATTTGATTACAGTTGGCAGTGGATTTATGCTCTGGTTCCATTTTCTCCAGATCAATGACCTCAGACTCAATTACCTCTACATGCCTTTCTGTCTCTGCTACCTGATTCTCCAGACCATTAAATTATGCAGTGAATGAATCACTTTCATCCCCCAACAAAGGAAAGATTTCTTTCAGTTTGTGCAGATTAGCATGGAGGCCTTCCAGGAATGGCAGGGGGAGAACTTTCTTGACAGGAGACTGGCGACTTGGAAGAGCTGCGCGTGGTGTGATTCCAAAACTGGATCCTTTCTCTTGCCTTTTAGTGACCACACAGCTTGAGGAAAGTAACCTTTTAACCTCAGATTGCTGCTTTTGGCCTAATGTTCAGCATCTTGCAGTCCTTTGGCCATGTTCACTCAAGCTTTGGCTACCTGAATTCGATAGCCTCTCACGGGAAAATGTTTGTGGATTGTTGATATTCTCTTGATGTAGTAGTAAAAGATAAATGAAAACCAGCAACCTGGGCTCCGTTTCAGGGAGCTCTGTGGTGTGTTGTCAGCGCTGAAATGAGAGTCTTTGGCCATGGTTGGAGGTGAGGGGTGCTCAAGCTGGTGACTTGCAGAAGCTGCTCAGCAGTTTGTGATCCCTGACTCTGGGTCCGGGACACGAACTGTGCGAGCTGTGAATTGCGTTTGCTGTGGTCTCGGTCAAGACCTTAGTACCTTTGTTTCTGAAGACATAGAACCTGAACTTTAGCCTGTAGCAGTGTAAATGAGCACATGGACCTTTCATTATGTTAAAAAAGGTAAGCTTGGCACAAGTTTCAGTTTTATAGCTCCTGCCATCAGTTGCTGAAGCTCAGAAAAGGCAAATTTATCACCTCTATGTCCTGTCTCCCCCTCCATCCCCTTATGTTTTACTTTATCTTTACAAACCAACAAAAAATATACATTCATTATACATTAGCAGTAATAAAACAATAATAATGGGTTTCATGTACATATTTAGTTATCTAAGACTAGTAACATTAGCTGTGCTGCTGATCTCTATATCAGAAGAGCTTTTGCTAGCATTAGTATCATTTAAAAATGATATTTGAGTGTTCCTCAATTCCTAATCTAAGGAATATCTCATTTTTAATTAGAAAAGGATTGCAGAAATGTAGCCTGTGCAGAAGCCAAATCTGATGCACAAACAAGCAAAGTTAAAAGTTGAAGCAAAGATTATTTCAAACAGATTCCTTTTTGTTTCATTTATTTAATTTTCTTAAAATACATGTGTGTATGTATATATATGTACATATATACACACGTATATACATATATGTATATATACACACATATGTATGTACGTGTGTGTTTATATATATATATATATATATAAACAAACCTGTTTGACTGTTTGATTTCAACAAATTTAAAAAAAAAGATCGGTGCTGAATTAAAGAAGATTTTGAAGTATACAAAATAAAAAAGATTTCCTGTTACGTAATTTTCAGTATTAGCTTTTTCAGTATTGGATTATAAAGACCTCTATTTGGTTTTAAAAATATTAGTGATAAAATATGAAACAGCCAACAACTCTTACCTATCATAAAATCTACTCCAAAAGTCTGTCTATAATAAAATCTGATATAAGGCTTTATTCTTGTTTTTCCTATAACTCATGTATATGCACATAAATAACCATATTGGATCTTTCTCTAGTGTGGCCAAGCATTTAGTCTGCCCGAGGTATGTAATTTTGGGAAGACACTTTTAAAGAAATAGGGGAGAGTTATCAGGAGTGCATTAGCAGACATCTGGAAGTAGTTTGAGGGTGAGTCAGTAGCTGGAATAATGTTCTTTTGAATTTGCTTTAGTGATTGTACTCGAAGATATTGCTCTCCTCCAAGTATACTCAAGAATACTTCAGTATTAGTAGTGTGTCCTATCTTTGTAGGTTTGCTGCAAGTTTCCTTGCCTTATTTTGAGTAAAAAAATCATTTAATCTGCCGTGCTGTAGAGCATTGTAGGGAAAAGTGTGCGCTTGTGTGAGTGTGAAGTAAGTTTTGCTTTTAGACTCTTGTTTCCTAAACATATATTTTAAAATACTTGCACTGCATCAATAGAATAAGTAAGATTGCCCTTCCTTTCTCTGTTCCTTCAGCAGGGCTCTCGCTGGTAAGATGATTGCCTGCTATCTTTTAATGCTGTTGTATTCCAGCTCCCATTTGGATTTCTTCCCAAGCTGAGGCAGCGTGTATCAGTGCCATCTGCTGACTCCGAACGACACCGTGCACTGCTCCTGTGTCTGAGTGGCTTTGGGGAAGTCTTTTGAGAGTCCAATTTGTACAGCATGCAAAAGTAGGGTTTAAAATGAACCTGTGCAGAATGTGTGTGTATTATTTCAAAATGGTACAGGAGAAAAAAAATGAGACCTGCAAAAAGGAGAGCCTTCAAGAAGTCCTTTGTGGTGCACATGATGAATGAGGTTTGAATAATTCATGTGTTTACACTGATTATCTGGACATCAACCCCTCTATAAAATGGTACAAAAAACTAACAGGGCAGGATCATTTTGGGTGCCCGATACTTTGTCCACTCTCCAAAAACACTTAAATATTTATACTTAGATGCTCAATAAATCCGGGCTACAAAACTTGACTGCTGCAAATAATGCATTTGCAGAGTCACACATTTAAACTTTCAAGTTCCTTCAGAGGGAACTAATAGCAAAATAAAAAAAAGCCAACTAATTCTGAAATTCCATAAATTTTCCTGAAAACTAATGGCATCACCTCTCTGAAAATATATAGAAATAGAAGTATCTTCTACTTTTAAATCCATAATTTTTTTTGTGTGTGTGTGTATGGTGTGGAGCTTTTTGTATGTGCCTAAACAGCTCTGAATGGCAATATAAATAATGGAAAATCAGACTAATATATCTATCTAGCTCCCAATATGTCCTTAAATTCTACTCTGACCACCCTTGTTTACAAGGTAGTAGATTGTAGAGAATGAAAGACATAAAGAGAAGTCAGAATACTAATAATGGAAAAGAGTAAGTCTTTATGCTGACTGTGAAGGGAGATTTTAATGAAATACTAAAGGGCAAAAAAAGTACAGTTGCTTTTCAACTGTCTTCTCCCAGGTTGCATCTTTCAGATATAATAACCGTGTGATATTGGTTGATAGTAATAGAAAATTTTGAGCAGGTTATAGAAATAGAAAGTTTCTAAAAAAAAAAAGGCAAAAATAATCCCAAGCATTACTAAAAATAAATAAATAAAAAGGAAATTAGTGCTTTGCTTTTTTTAAGATAGGAAGAACTATGGAAAAAAAGTGCAGCAAAGTCTAGAAAAAGAATGTTCTGAGAAGCCGGCCTGACAATGAGTTTTTGACTGACTGCCCAGCTCTGTGACTGTGTCTTCCCTGTTGCTTGGCAACTCCATGTTATCACAAAGAAACTGATATTAAGTTGGAACAAGCTGGATATGGTAATTTACGTGGGAAGATACTCTTGCAGTGGGAAAACCATTTTATTTCTAGCTTCTGTCAGCGTAAGTAGGTTTCACATGACAAACTGTAGTACATCCCCTGTCGGGTGCATTTTACCTAAAAAGGTAAAGAGCAGCTCTGCCTTGGAAGCAGGCTGTGCAAAAGGAAAAAGAAAAAAAAAAAAAGAAAAAAAAAAAGCACAAAAAACACCTAATGTTATTCATTAGACCTACTCCTAAGTATGGACCCGATACAAAGTCATGATGTAGAATTTAATCTTTTGTTTTTATACCATCAAAGTACCCAAGAACTTTAGGGTTTTGCCCAAGACTTCACTCTCTTAAAACAAGCTTAAAGTGGGGATCTAAATGGTCCCTCTCTACCTGCTGCATTAGCAATAGTTCTGTTTCTGCTGAGTTTCAATTGCATGTTATTTCCTCCTCACTGGAAGCAGAGGCTGCAAACTTAACAATTTTAAAAGTAAATAGACTAATTCGAAGACCACTGTAGCATTGGCAGAAATCAACTTGGAATTTGGCTGGTGCTGTATGGGTGGGAAAAGGCCGAATTTTTACTCAAAAGAGAATAGCAAGGATGTGAACGTTGATGAAAGTTTATCTGGAAAGCTTTGATACATGAGAGACATGTAGTGGTGTTTTGTATTTAAGGTTAGTTCTCACATTTAATTGGAAAAAATGAAAGTTCAGAGGAGACTCAGGTTTTAATGCAAATCTTTGGTTAAAATTTTTTGATTTACTTACAGTTCTTCTGAACCCCTAAGGATGTGTCTCTGTGTTTGCACCAAGCAGCATTTTCAGTAATTTAGCACCAACAACTTAGTTCTACAAGTAGGGAAGTACTTTACATGTCTTCGGGAGTCCCTGTTCTGGCTTTGGTCAGCAAAACTCTCTCTGTCTCCAGGCTTCTCTTTACTGCAGCATTAACTTTAAATATTACTCAACTTTTGCCCTTGGCTCAAATCCCAACCATACACAAAAACTTCTGCCTCTTAGTCTGTTGATGCTGTTAAGCTGAAGTGATTGGCCTGGGCTGTCAGAAGGCATCGGCAGCAGTTTGAATTAGCACAGCTAATACAGCTACATGATGTTGCTCCAAGAACTTGTCTTCATTGCCAAAAAAGGTGTAGTTTTACCATAGAATAATTGGTTTGAATTAGCTATCCCTTTTTTTTTTTTTTCCTTTCACAAGGGATAACTCAGTCTCTCTTCTTTCATCGAAGACATTACTTCTGTAATTTAGAGTCACCCCTTTTGTTGAGGCAATGAAAATTGTCTTTTGTCCTTTCAGCCAACTATATGTGTTTTCTGTATTAATTAGTCTCATATACTCCAATAATTGATGGGACTGACTCCAGCAACAAGCCTGTCTTAATTAACACAGTGCATTCCCCAAAAAGGTAGTGACCAATTCTGTTGAGTGCAATTTAAACAACTTTATAGCAGATGGCACACTGCTGTACCCTGAAGCTTCCACTCCCTTTAAGCTGAGCTCCACTACTGTAGTAGGAGCACTTTTCCTACATCCACTTAGCTTTAGTTGCTAGTCCTAATTTTACCTGCCTTTAATCTTTGTCTTCCAGGCTATCATATATTTGTCTTGCAGGCAGTCTCCCATGTCTCACGTTCATCACATTTGTTCACACTTGCTTCAGAGGGTTTTCTATGCCAAGTGGTGGCATCCTCTGCCTCATGGGCCCTGTTGGACAAAGGGCAACCAAGCTGCAGCTTGTCTGGGATACAGAACTTGTCACTACCAAAATCTTTCTTTCATATCTGTCACAGCCTTGTAATGACAGTATTTGCTCAAAAATGACACTGGCTTCAAAGACAATCTTGTTGGTTTATGTTATGAAGGTGCATCTCTCAAGCCTTTCAGCTTATGGTTTCTTGTTTGCTCATTGACTTGCAAGGGTTGGTATAGAAAACTATTCAAAGGCTGATTTTAAATAAGGAAGAAATAATGAGAGTAATTCAATTCTACTTTTGTTTGTGGTAGAGTGTTGTTAACTCCGAAAATATGTCTGCTCTCCTTCCTTCCAGTACCAGTCCTAGCAAGGGGAATTACAGGGTGCATGTGCTTCAGGGTATGAAAGAAACACTGAAGCTACAGGCAAAGGGACCGATATGCTCAGTCAAAGCTCAGAACTGATTATACGAGCTGAGGATGCAAAAATAATTTATAGGTTGGAGAGCCAACAGACACAGGATTGTGAAGACAAATCAGAATAAATCTGAATTTTGGAGACGAGAAACAGTGTGGAAGAGTAGGTTAACCTGGAAGTGCTGTATATATGTCATACTGTGGCATACTTTGAGGTGTGTATGGAACCTGCAAGTCAAATTTTGACCAGCAAGTCAAAAAAAAAGGAGACAATACTTCTAAATGTTAGAAATTATCACCTGAAAGAAAAAGATTCCTAACCCCCCGAATTTTCATCTGACTCAAGTTTCTTTGAATTTTGATGGATATAGCAGTACAGAAATTATTCTACCTGCTACTTACAGATGGTAGGTTTCTTCACTTTAAAAATATAGTAACAGCTTGATCTCAAGTATCTACATTTTTTTAAAAAAGTTTCTTTTTATAGCATGTCTTGATTTTGACAAGTGTGCAGTAACTATTAGATTCCATGTATGAGCACATTTTAAAAGCA
>JAVCKT010008095.1:26388-36707 GCA_032273925.1 Rhynchotus rufescens
TCATCTTTGGACTATATTTTTGTCATTAATTCCGTCAAAATGAATGTGCAATGTCAGAAAAATATGCATATTAATGTCTTGTTTTTGAGCAACAGATTATCCATTCTAATAAAAAATGATGTAATTTTATTGCTCCTGAAACCAATGGTACATGAGCTATGTTTAATTATTTTTTAAATTTTTTAAACAAAATATTTTGTGAAAAATGAGTGTCTGTACCTTTGGGGCTTCAGTATATTTTAACTGTGTTGAATTTGAAATACTTATTCAAATCAACAAAATCTCATTTCATTGGAAATTTTTGAGAATTTCAGTGCATTGTTTTCAGCATTTAATTTCTCTTCACATTCCAAGGTAAATTGTAGAAAAAACTCTAAATTTATGGTTTATTGACTACACAGTGCATAAGTGATACTTTTTGCTTATTTCTTAGAACTCAGTGCATCTGTGCCTTACAGAAGGATTTGTGAATGGAGATACGAACCTTGTGCTAATCCCTGTTTTAAAACATGTAGTGATCCTGAAGGAATAGCATGCAAATTTCTTCCTCCGTAAGTCAGATTAAATCTAGTATTCCTAATACTCAGTATTGTTTTCTGTAATATATGTAGCATATGTTTTCTCAAAGTGACTGTGGTATTCATTAATTTTTACTCATCCAGATTTCAATGGCATTGCAAAAAGAATTAAGCAAGTCTTGCAAGTCATGTGAAACTATTTGCAATGTGTCCTATTTCCCCTGATATTTATTGCTGTTTATATACAATCCATAGACAGAACTAGGAAAAAAAAGGGTATTTGTTTTTAGTCTAGGTGATAGTAGTGCTATCTGGACACCTATTTAATGAAATGAAAATTGATGATATATTTATTCACACCAGAAAACCATGTTGCTGTAACAGACTTCATCTTTCTCGTATTTAAGGGACATATCAAAACTTGAAGGAATAGTAAGGGTGAACTACACCATCTCCTTTAAAAAGATAGAATTTTATCCCTAGAGACATAGGTTGGTGTAATGAAACGGATTTCACATTGTGGGGATTAGATTGTTAGTTTTTAGTAGTCAAAAAATTGCTGGGCTGCATGGGTCTCCTCTTGACATCTAAGGAAACATATTTTATTGTAAAACAACTTAAAGAAAAATTGTCTAAGATTCAGGACAGAGAATCTGATGGAAAAGATACTTTCTTTTCAGCATACCTCCCTATGTATATACTGTTCCAGATTAGATACATTCCTAAAACATTTTTTCCTATGTTGTCTTCCATGTCTTTTTTTTCTAGATGGATTCAGTGATTGTTAGTGATTTTTCTCATTAAAAATACATGAACAGGGGAAGATATGGACTTGTTTGTGTTTTCCTGCCCTGTGGTGATGCACAAGACTCAGAAACTTCCTATGAAGTCAATATAAATGCTTTAACATCTCAGATGTACTTATCTGAGCAGTGATGTTGAAGTTCTTTGTCTCACTGGAAACCTTTTTGCTTAGGCATCTGAACTCCCACAGGGTTGTCAGAAGCAGAATGTTCCAAAACTATCATGTATAAAGAATGGATTGTTAATGATTTAGAAAGAGAGTTAAGCAGTTCAGTGTCTTATTGACCTTGTTATGCCTCAAAATACTATGTGTTCTTTCTTACATTACAGATTTATCTAAACTGTGACAGAAACACACTGAAATGTCTCATTTTGCCAAATTGCACTAGTTTAAAAATAATTAATATTTCTACTGCGCCACTTCTGCTTTAGCTGTAACTATGTAATATTTTAAAGGGTTGAAGGATGCTTGCCATACTGTCCCAAAAACATGATACTTGATGAGGTCACACTTAAATGTGTTTATCCAGAAGACTGTAAGTATGTTTTATTATTTTGGTCTAGTCTTACAAATCTCTCCACAGATCTCATTACAGTTTTCAATCAAATGCACTTTGTTATTGCTATTAAATATTTTAGCAGAACATTCTTCTGCTGAAGAATGCCTCCCTGGGAGATAGACTGCATTCCCATTCATCCCAAATCCTACATCCAAGCAAGTCATACTTAAAGCTGAATTTCTTCATTCCTGAAATACTGTGTAGAACTCAGCCTTTTGTCATGGTGTTAGCCATAGCTGTGATTTGGTAATATAGATGCTTCTGTATAATATATATATGAGAAAGATAAAAAGTGGGAAAAAATACTGCTGTAGTGAAGAGTTCAGAATATTCTGCTGCTGAACCACCCTTATCTAATTCAGTGCATCTATATCATAACTTCTGTTGTGTGAAGGTACCACATTATTCACTTATTTTGTAGTTACTGTATTCTTTTACAATAGTAATTACACTTTTGTGTTTTTGGAAATAATTACATTATGCCTAGTATTTGTCAGTACAAAGATTTCTTGTATAATGTACTACCTTCCAAAGATACAAAAGAAGATAACACATTCTATTTATTCCAAATATTCTACAGAATTTTTGTGTTTACAGAATTTTACATAGAACTCCCCGTTGCTTCAAAACTGCTGTGCAAAAGAAAATTAGACTTTGAAAACTGAACTGAACTGAATTGAATTTTATTTGCAAATAAAATTAGAAAAATTCTTGATAGTGAGTTGAGTTCCTTAAAGCCATAGGCAACTGGAATCCCCTGTTCATTTTCTTTACAGTCATTGACAAGTTAGGTTTTCATTAAAACTACCTTCTAATTTGTAAATATTAGTATAGGTAAATATTGCTATTTTGCTGTACCATTATCTAGGAAAAAGAGTGAAACATGCATTTTCCTTTTAGGCATACCTGTGAAACCTACGGAATCAACAGCTGGAACAAAATTTTCCTCACTAACCTCTCACACAGTTGCGACCTTAGAGAGATTTCCTCAGACACCTCCTGTATTTGTTGCTATGGGGGCTGAGCCAACTCCTGCCAGGATAACCATGAAGACAGATGTAACTCCAAGAGGAATGAATATGTCAGCACAGTCCAATACAGACTTTTTTTCACTGGAGTCATCTAATGATGCCACCTACTCAACAGTCACATTACCAAGTACAGTGGAGCCTTCTGATGTACTTCACAGCACAACAAGCCCTTCTGTCTTTTCCAAACTCACCTCTTCCACAGATTTGCCAGCTGCTTTTCAAGCATCAGTAGTCACATCCCATACTGTCAGTTCTACTCCACCTGTAACTTTACCCATTATAATAGGAACTCCAGCAATACATGCTTATACCCCACTCAGTGCCAGTCCCGTTCCAATACGTTCTGCATTGCTAATGCCCACATCCCTAATGGTAGTACCATTTCCAATGAATCATCAATGGCTCAGGTAGGAACTGCCCCCCCATCACAACTCTTAACAGATTTAACCTCCAAACCATCTTTTATGACTTCTGAGCTGCCCACAGGGATTTGGAGCAGTAAGATTCCTTAAGAAAGTCATTCTAAGGAATTAGTAATATCCTAAGAAGGGTCTTCTTGTCTGGCAGAGCAACTTTCACAAGATTTACATTTCTTCCAGGTTCACAGTTTACACTAAGTGCATCTGCTTCTCTATCTCTTTTATCTGTAAGAACCAGTTCTAGCATTGGTCAACTTGTAGTTCATCCAGAATGCATTTCTGCATTGAATTCACCTGCTCCTCAAATTCCAAGTACTACTAGGTTTGAGACAAGTTCTCTTAAATTAATCACACCTTCATATTTGGAAACAACAAAGGCTTGGAAACAACAAAGACTCTAAAACTTGTCTGGTATCGTTAAATACTAATTCTTGAGCTAGTCTTTCTCCAAAGCTGTTTTTGTCTTCTCAAGACCCTGTAAACACCACTTCTTTAATGCACACAGTATCTATATATACACCACTGTATTCTGTGATTACCTCCCTGAAATCCAAATCTGTGGAAGGTGTCACTGTCATCTCAAACAATCTTATAAAGAAGCTTACACTGTTTCAGTACCTATGAAGTAGTTCTACAATCTTCCCTCTTAGGGCATTTTTATTACCTCTAAATGCTTTATTAATAATCACTTCAAAAATTACAGTACATCTGAACAGTATACACGCAGAAATGAAAACTACCCTTGTGGCATGAAAAGCAGGCACTTTAATTTTTAAAGAACCTTCTTTAACAGGTCCGTCATCTTTCTGTACAATACCATCTTCTGTAACCGCACCAATACCATCTTCTGTAACATCCCATGCTACAAGTTCTTCATTGTTTCCCTTACTTTGTAAAACATCTTCATTAACACAAACTGTTAGCCAAATGCCACTTTCACCTCTAGATATACAGAGAACCTCAAAAAGTCCAATTACAGATTTTTCAACTTCTTCTGTAGATTTTTCCACGTTTACTTCAAGCAGCAGCCCCTCTATTAGCATTTCAGTAGCTATAAAGATCCATTAAAAAGGCCTATTTACTAACACCCCAAACACCTGAAGATACTGAAAGCCAGCTCTGTTGGGCTTTTGTGTCTTCACCTCCTCCTAAGACCACTGATCTCTCTACTGTTTCTCTAGGAAAGCAGAGTTCTTCAGTAAGTACATCAGCAGAAGATGGAGCAAAGCCAGTCACATCAGCAGGAAGGATCACTCAATCCACCCCACAACTGACCATGAACATAACTGTGAATGCTACATCCTTAAAAACAGATTATATTTTTGCAGAAACACCACCCTCAGACAATGTATTAGTCACTTCTGGCACTAGGATCATAACAAAACCCACAGATTCACCTGTTGCTGCTTTGGCCTCAGTTCCTGCTACCACAGAAATACCCATGTATGCATCCCACAAATTTTTAATTACATCGCCACCATCTCAAGTTTCCCAAAGCACTAAAGAGACTCTGAAAATCACAATCATGAAAACAACTAGTACTGTAAGTCCATTTTCACAAATGAAGAGTATCTCGTCTACAGCTTCAGAATTTAAATATGCAACCTCATTTGAAAAAACTGCAGATAGTTTAGAAAGCGTTCAGACTTCAAATGTGCAAAGGAATGTCACCAAGACAAAGTCAACCACTACAGAGAAATCTCCTGCGCCTTATTTAACAGCATTTGCAGTTGAGAGTTCTCCTGTTTTAACTAAAAGCGACACAACTTCAGTAGAATCTTTCTCTGTCTCTGAAGTCCCAGGTGTAACATCAGATTGGTTTAAAATCCTCACACAGAGAACTGTTAAGCCTTATTTTAATTTAACAGAGTCCACAGAGTTGCAAAATGGAACTGTGACAAATTTATCTCATTCTAGCAGTGAGATGGCTCTGCCTGCCCCCTCAAAGCAAGCACAAACTTCTCTGGCAAGCACAGAAGCAATCACAGTTAGAGCTGACCAGGGTTCCTTTGGTGCAGTGATGCTTACATCCTCTGAATGTGTGGTATGATAAGTTTTATATGCACCTATGTGTTAATATGCATGCATATACTTTTATATGTTGCTATTCAATCCATTGTTAGATGCTATACCTGACAGATCTGAGATTTAAAGTATAATATCTCCTGAATTTGTTTTTTTTTTTGTTTCAATTTTAAAGTAATTTTTCTTAGAGGGTTGTTGGATCCATTTTTTTTTTTTTAACTACTGTGGTATATTCTGCAATTTGGATGTTTTGCTCTGGAAAAATTGGCTGTTAAAGCTGTGTACTGACTCTAGATAGCATATAACCAATAGATAACAATAGATAACAAGGTACAAGAAGAGCCATAACCTGCTGAATTTGGAAGTTAATTGCTGGCATATGTATGTGTAATCTCACCCAGTCCTTTTTTTTTTAAATATCTTTATGATAAAGTTTAACACGTTGTAAATCCAGGATGGCTTTTCCTTAAACTGCTCTAAGTCCTCACTGAATAGCCCCAATAAATAAAATACATTTTACGATTATTCCACCAAAATCGATGAGTCAGGAAGGATGTAGGTAAGGTAGATGGGGCCGCAAAGCAGTCACATATAGCAACTACAAATAAGCAATTCTCTACAAAATAACTGATGCAAATATCAAAAGCTACAACATATTTAAGCTTTTTTTAGTAAAGTTAGACACTCTGAATGTAATTTTTAAAACATTTGCCTCTCTCAAGTCTTCTGCATGTGTTGATCTGAAGGATTGATTGAGTGAATTATCTTTAGACTTCACTTAACACAAGTTGTTTTAATGTCATCTTTCTTTTTATCTGTACAGTGCTACTTTGTTCTGCTTGATGTTTTGGTTATTTGAGGGTGTTTTTCTTTTTACTAGTAGCATGCAGAATATTGAATTAATATTCAGCAAAATATTAAGTTAACAGTATTTCATGAGTTACCTGGGACCATGTTTAGGAGACCAAGTTGCCTGTGATAAACCTAAAGGGTATGGCTAGGTTGCTAACATCCTGTGCATCTTTTGGTGTTCAAAAGCAAGAGCATATGTATGTTCACACGCCTACTAAATCTAAAGGTACTTGGAAAAGGGTATTTTAGTCCAGCTACCAGACCCAATGATAAGCACATTAGGGGTGACACATTCTGTCTCAGATTTATCTCAGGGCAATCAGATTGTAGGACTAGGACTTCATAACTGAACTGAATGCAAACACAACTTCTGTTTTAATGTTGTTTTGTTTTTTTTTTTCCCTCTTACATGACAGCCTAGGTACCTTGAACCTCTTGACAAATGTAGCCAGTATCTGTGTGTTAACATGGGTTGGATGTTGTACAACCTTTCAAAGAACTGCCGTAGAGATGTGCAGAAGCCAGACTGTGGATTTCGAGGAATGCCATTCCAAGTTAACACTGATAGTTGTTGCCCCGAATGGGAATGTCCCTGTAAGTATTTTTCAATTAGTAAACTGAATGTTTGTTACAGTGGGAAGATGAGGTTTAATTCCAAAATTAATTTAAAGGAGCTATTCTGGGTCTCATCAGCAAAACACAATGAAATATAGTGCATCTTCTGGTTTTTTGAATTAACGTGATTCTCTTGAGTGTCAAAATATTTTATTCTGAATGAATCTATCTATGAAATGAAATCTAGTGTCATTTCCCAGCTGAAACTTTTCAGAATTTCTATCAATATAAAATGAGGAGATAACAAAACTTTGCTTAGACTAGAAAAGAAAATTAAATATTGACCTTTTTGAAAGACATAATCCCAAATTTTCAGTTAGATCTGGAGTTTTTACTTGTATTTTGAAATTGTAGAGATTGGGAACAGGCTGTTTGCTAAGGGAACAAAAAAGCTGTAGAAAAGTCATATTAAAAATTTTGTAGCATGGCTGACACCCAAATCACACTTCTTACTACTTGCATCAAGACAGAGCAGGTCCATTTATTAGCATCTCAAACGTGATGTATATTATAATGTATATTTTAATTATATTTCATATGACAGGGTACAGATTAATTGGCCTTGCCTGTAAAATGTTGACTTAAGTGAAAAATATCACCAGTTGAAACTTTCTCCCCTACCTTGTGGACACGGTAGTTGGCTAAGGCATGGTCACTGAATGACATGAGACACTTGTTTCTCCTTACTGCTCACTGTCGTGTCAACAGAGGAGTTCCAACAAGTAGTTGCAGGATTTTATTTACATAAAAGTATCTTGTACATAAGCAATATTGCTAAATGGGCTTTGTTTGTTTTTAGAAATGTACAGTGTCCTGTTTTGTGGTAACTTCATTAAATGACCGTTCTTTTTTAGGTCAGTGTTCTGTACTGTCTGAACTGAGTGTTATTACATTTGATGGGAACAACATAGCCCTTTGCAACGCGGCTTCCTACATTTTAGTCAAGCTACCAGGAGAAATTATTATCGCTCATATTGAAAAATGTCCAGCTAATCAAGTAAGATATTTGCATGCTATGTCAATAATCATAGCAGTTTCTTTATTTTTTTCTATTATAGATGTGAATGGAACTTTGCCAGAGTGTAGCATGTAAGCGAGTTTACTGTGAGCAAGTTTACTTCTGTGAGCAAGTACTCACACAAAAATGGCAAGCTATTTAATTTTCAAAGAGGGTATTTCATCAAAATTTCCTCTCAGATTAAATACTATTTGTCATACATTATGAGGAAATTTAATTGCAGGTTCTTCTTTAATTGTTAGGTGTTGGATTCAGTAGTTTGATCAATGGCTAGGGCAATAGCAAACAGCTCCATTAGAATTAACAACTATTAAGCCTCCACCAGTAATACTCTGAAATCCTTATAAATTCTGTGCCTGCATGTCTTCTTCAGGCCTCCTCACTCACAAATCATCTTGAGGTCCCAAATATTTGACGGTATTGTCAAAGTACTGAAATATTTTGAATGGTCACAGAATTTTGAAATGAGTTTGGGATTAGTGTGATGAGTTGTTCTTTGGAGCTGTGTCTGTCTGCATTGCTGACAGAGAGGGTCCAGATAGTTTTTAGATTGTCAGTTTAGTTGAGGTCAGTCTTATCCTTAGAGTCTCTAGGTGCAGCTCCTTTGCATTGTCTGTAATCTTATTTTATTGAGCCCTGCACAGCTGCCTTGTATTTCCATCTTTGTTTTGTGGGAAAGTAAGTTCCTTACCAGAAACCTCGTAAGATTTCTTTCCTTCCCATCCTTTGTTGTCTTATCCAGTCCCAC
This sequence comes from Rhynchotus rufescens, assembly GCA_032273925.1. Lineage (NCBI taxonomy): Eukaryota > Metazoa > Chordata > Aves > Tinamiformes > Tinamidae > Rhynchotus > Rhynchotus rufescens. The sequence continues at coordinate 34,979 of JAVCKT010008095.1, forward strand.
TAGTGCATTGTAGAAAACTGTACATTTAAGCATTTAAGTCCCGAGTACTACGCTGCTATCAAGGTGGGTTTTTTTAAACTGTTGTCCTTTTGCTGTTTCTTGGTAGCAGCTTGAGGATGTCATTGCAGCAGACATAGGCAGATGACTTTTAGAAGTTATATCTGTGGTTCTTTAGTTTCCTGAATGGCATTTTTGGGGTTTGCAAAGTTGCTGTCAATGTTAAAGCTGATTAGTCAGTGTTAAAGCCTGTGGTAGCTTCTTTAAGTCATTGTGTTGCTTTTCTGTTTGATCTGCTTAAAGCCTCTTAGTTTAAATCCTTAGTAAGTAAATCAAGTTTCCAAAAATAGTTCATAAAACTGTATACCACAATAATTGGAAAATGTGGTTTTTTTTTAGTATTTAAAATCAGTATATTAAATTAGTTTAGCTAACAAGGCGACTGTATAAGAACTTTCAAAGATAAAAATAACAATCAACTTATCCTAGCCAAATTAGCATACTACTGATTGTCATTGCACTTCTAATCTATTTTTTCATGTCTTACAGAGCGCAAATTCAATAAGAAAGCTAGTGAGTACATTTTTTCTTTTACTACTTATAAAATACATTAATATTGCACAATTCAAACAAAACAAAAAACAAAACCACACCCTATAGCACCTTCGGTGCTAATTGAAAAATAACAATAGCCAATTTTGTTTGTCACTTTTCTTTCAAGGTTCCCCCTTCAAGCACTTCTGGACTCTGCTTTAAGAAATTAAATGTTACAACATCTACAAATAACTTACTTATCAACCGTTTAGCAAGAAGGGTATGTATATTTCACCAATCTGAAGCATATGCCTATTTAAAACATAGCTGGAGGGATATTCTGTGTTAAAATGCATTAGATGAGATTCATAATGAATGCAATATAGGAATAAGCAGAGCAATATAGGAATTGCATGTAGCAGAGGGTATAAAGCACAAACTCTTTCTGTTATAAGAAGTAAAGAAATATAAAATACTTATCTGCAATGCTGTTTTTGTCCCTGAAATGTATTTGGTTTGTTTTAGGTAGTAGTGGATTCTGTAATTCAGTCATTACCATTTTCAAAACAAGGACTGAGTGTTCAGGATACTGGTGCAATGTATGTTGTCAACACCCCAGCTGGTGTTAGCATGAGGTGGGCTCATGTTACAGGCATCATAGATATCCAGTATGGACTGCATTCTAACACATCAGTGAAGACAGAAGGACTTTGCGGTGAGGTTTTGGTCCCAATTAATTTTTATTCATATTTAATCATTTCTCATTTAAAGGTTACACATCCCTGTTGTACACGTGATCTGTTGTCTTTGTAGCTGTCTATGAGAGTCCCTTTAACCATGCTTACAAACCTGTTTGAGGCGAGCTTGTGAAATTCTGCTAATTACCATTAATGAATTAATACTAAAAAAAAAAAAAAAGTAGATATATACTCTTTTCTGCCTGCATTTCAAAATATTATAGTCCAGTAGTCCAGCAAAGGAAAGAGCCAAATGAAGAAGAGGCTGCTGAAAAAGTTCAGGTAGTGCCAGTGCATTCCAGTGATTCTGGGAGACAGGAGTAACTGTGGGATGTTGGTGGTGGCAGCTGTTATAAATACAGATGATCTATGGGCTTTGGGTTTCCCCAAAATGGTGAATCAAAACTCAGACTTGTTAAGATTAGGATCCAAAAGTGTGCTACAGGTGTCTCAGAACTCAA
>JAVCKT010008099.1:0-10057 GCA_032273925.1 Rhynchotus rufescens
CCAAGAAAACATCTAAAATGCTGAGTCTCGTTCCTGTAATAACCCTGACTATCCAAAAAGTTTTCTCTGAGCGTCAAATAAAAGCAGGTGAGGAATATAGTTCCAGAGCTTAACACTGTCACACTCCATTTAGTTGCACATACTCCTGAAGGGCTGTTCAGTCTCTTTAAGTATAGGCTTGTATTACAGTGACCTATATTTTACACACACAGCATATGGCACTTGATATTCAAAGAAAAAGAGAAATTTTAAAAAAACTATTACACATACTTAAAGAAAAAATACGATGTCTATTCTTTGTTCTTCACACTCCCACCCAACAGATTAATCTCATCAGGTCCATGGATAACATACAAGTTTTTATGTTAAAATCTCTTTTTTCCCCCCCAAGTACTTTAAAAATTTGTTGTACCAAAAAGCTGCCCTTTTTTTTTTCTTTAAAAAAAAATGTACTTTCTACTTAACACAAAATTCAGGTGCGAGAATTTTAAACAAAAATGAACTAAAGAACTTTATTGACATCACAGTACATTCAAGAGTAATTTAAGAACATTACAGCTGAAAGAGAATGGCATGTTTTATATTCTCATTAAGCACTACCGTTCTTGGAAAAAAAATGTAATACAAAGAAATCCTATTAAGTATTTAATTCTGAGCAGCATTTGGAGAAAAATACACTTATTTACAGATTAAAAAAAAAAAGAAAGAAAGAAAAAGGATTCTGGTTTCACCTACATAGCCACAATGTGCCTCTATAATGAGACAAGCCTTTTATAACTCATGGAATTTTTAAACGTCATAGCACTTGTGCCATATCATTCCTCAGCGTTTACGACGAGGAGGAGTCGTTGATCTGAAAAATAAAGGAAAAGGGGAGAAAGTTAATTGAAAAAAATAAAAGACCCCCAAGCCCACACACACTTCAGGTTTAATAATTAATAGTTTTAAAAGATTTTTCCAAAGTTAAGACAAGAAATATAATAAATACCATACTTTATTTAAAAAAAACATTTTCATATGCTGCACACATGAAGACAAATAGCAAAAAAAAAGTAAAAAAAAAAAAAGTAAAAAAAAAAGTCAGACAAAATACTTAAAAAGTATACTACCTTGATCGTGACTTAGACTTGTGTTTGCGGCTTGCCTTCTTACCAGACCTTTGAGATTTCTCCACGGAGCATGATCGGATATGCTTCGCTTTCTTGGCCTTCTTTTCTTTGCTGCTTTCTGGTGATTCAGAACTACTCCTTGCGCTAGATTCCGAGCCTGAATGCTTTTTGCTATCTTTGGTAGAACTTTTTTTGCTTTCTTGCCTGGAGTCCTGTCTTATTATTTTCACAGATATTGAATCACCGTGAATGAAAGTTCTTTCGCTGTCTCTTTTCCTCTTTAACCTACTGTCATCATGATTGCCAGCCTTACTTTCTTTCTCTTCCTTTTTTGGCTTATCCTTTCTTTTCTCCTGATCTCTTTCCCTTTCCCTGTTCTTTTTCCTATCTTTATCTGTATTTCCACCCTGCTCTTTTTTCCTCTCTTGGTCTTTGCCATCGCTTTTATGTTTGTGCCTGTTCCCAGCAGGGCTCCTACGCTGGTCTTCGCCTTTACGCCTGTCCCTACTCCTGCTGCGGCTGGCTCGGATAATCCGCCTGTCTCTCGAGCGACTGCTGCGCCTATCCCAACTCCTCTCCCGGGAAGGGCTTCGGTTCCTTCGCCTCTCCCCTCTTTCAACACTCAGATTTCTACTGGGTCTTCTCCTCTCCCTTATTTTTTCCCTGCTTTTACTCCTCTCTCGCCTGTTTCTGTGCGAGTAGCTCCTGCTTCTGCTGCGCCTGACTTTGTGCGAGGGGGATCTACTGCGGCTATGCCTCTTCTTCCTCTTAGGAGAGGAAGAACGGGAGGAGCTACGGCTACTACCTGAGCTAGTGCTGTACGAGGAGCTGGACACGCTGCTGCTACTGCTGCTGCTTCTGCTGTTGCTGCTACTGCTACCACTGCTAGAGCTCCTAGACCTACTCCTGCCTGTCCTCTCCTTTTCTTTACCCTCCTTTTTCGCTTCCATGTCGAGTGACAGTGAATTTGGAGATCTTTTCTTTTCGTGAATCATATCTGCTTCAATTTCTTTTCCCTCCTGTGATGACAAATTACTGTTTTGTTCCTTGCTGATAAATTCATTCATTTCTTTTGACATTTTTTCATTTTGTAGCTTTTCTTCTAAAAAGAAGAGAGAAAAAATACAATTTTAAGTAATTAGAAGTAATATGTCAAAAACTTCCACTCCATTACTTTTGGAAAAGAACAAGATTTCCAAGTACCTTTTCCAACACTTATCATTAATAGACTATCATCATAAAAGTACTTATCAAATAACTTGTTGTTTCTTGGAGTTCTCTTTTGTTGTTGTTTTAATTCTAAAACAATTGTTACCCTATTTCAGGAAAAGGGCAGAAACCAGAGACTTTTAGAACTGCTTGATCATTTCATTTTCAGTAGCTCAAGACCCGGAGCACCCCAGACCCCCAGCCCTCCCAGCCCATCCACATGAACACACTCGCTCCCCTGCAAACCTCCACGCACCCAGTTTTCCCCTTCTCCTCCCTGCTCCGTCCCTTGGGAACACCGGCGCTCCCTGCCTCCCTCCCGGACCTGTGCATGGCCAAGTCACATCTGCCATCCTGGAGCTCAATAATTTTCAGAGATGGGGTTCAATAATCTGTCCCCAAGTATTAGGCCCCAAATCCATTTATGAAGGCACAGAGCATGGGCATCTGCCTCGGTTACAGCTCAGTGACACCTGCAGCACTGAACTGAAAGCTCAAAGAAACTGCAGCCTCCTGCTGTACACTGTGGAGGGCATTCTGCAGAAGACTATGCAACCTAAAAGCAGGCTTTTCAGAACTAAAACATGATTTTTTTCCCTTTATGAAGTTGTTTGAACATCTTTTCAGTAAAATATTTTACTAAAGACCAATATTTCTAAATTTGGCTTCATATTTTTGGTTCGGACTGTTCTTCCGCTGAAAGTGACTAACATAAGCTCTCTAAACAGCAGAATCCACATGGAGCAGCACAGCAGGGAAACGGGTGATTTACCTTCTAGCTGTTTTTCTAGCAATAGTTGCTGTTCTCTCTCTTTCCTCCAAAACGCTTCCTGTTTTTGTCTGATTCTGTGCCGTAATTCCTCCTCATCAGTATCAGATGATTCAGAGCCTCTGTCACTCCTCTCATCTTCGCTGTCTCCTGATCCATAACCACCCAGTCCACCTGCGTGCATAAAGTCCAGTCTATCACGAGGAAAGATTAAGTTTTGTTCTTAATATTTCTGGGGGGGCAAAGAGGAGAGTAACACTGCCCTTCCTTCACTTTCTCTTCTCTGCAGAAGCCACTTTATTCTGGCATGTTGTTTTGCCTGGTGTGATCAGCCCCCATATCTGCAGTGGTGCTTAGGGTCTGGTTCTACTCCTCCTGGAACAGCTTGTCTATTTTCGTCAGGCAACCACTGTGATCACGACACTTTTTCCATTGTATGGAAGGGCAAAAAAAAAAAAAAAAAAAAAAAAAAAGTGTGGAGATCATAACAAAGCCTTCCTATCAGCAACACAGCACAGAGGAAGCAGGGAAATGCCCGGGACTTTTCCCTGAAGACATCTCTGAAATGACTTCAGCCGTCTCCGCAGTCCGAGGCTCTGAATGCCACAACCAATATTTCTAGTCTGATTTTCTATTCTGAAAACACTACACTTTGAAAGGCACAGAGATGGAACAGAAATGGTTTTTCTTCTCCCCAAAGATATTAATAACTACTGGACTGATTAAAAAAATAAAGTCAATTTAAACATCTGACATGGAGACACTTTCTTTGAGGTTGAAGTTCTTATGATCTTTATTAAAGCACTTTTAAAGCGTCTGAACACTTGGGAAGAGAACCTTCCAACTGGTTCATTGTAACACCACGTAATGGACACACCAGTGATCATCGACACTTTGTTGTCTTATGGTTTTAGACGATAAAAAGTGCGTGTTGGGAAAGATCTTCTGCTGGCTGTTACACCTCAAGCTGGAATCTCAAGCTCTTTTTCCTGTGTTGCCTTTAACTCGTAATCTGACATATGGGAGCCTCTGCACATATGTAGCTTTTCAATAAACTAGAAATTCCAAACATTGAATTTTTAGGTACAAACAATTTGCGTTCAAACATAATTGTTCTATCAACTTTTCTTTGTTGTTTGGGTGGATCAAAACAGGAGGAAAACATGGAAACCGTATTCTTCTCTCTAACAGACTGCAGTGTGTTCCTGGATCAATCACCTTATTGAAAAGCAAGTTTATCTCATGTTTTTAATGCATTTTTCAAAATTAGGGCAAGATTCTGACACACTAACTCGCACTGACTAGTCCTTTACTCCAAAAACCATCCCACTGATCCCAGTAGGATCACCTGTGAAACAAAGAGAGGTGCTGGTAACGATCAAGTTATCGGAAAGCAACCCACACTCCCGGGCAATTCCAACCTCGTTTCAGAATACAATTCCTAGCAATGCAAGGCAAGAGTGAAACTCCCCCTTTAAGCCCTCTCAAAAATAAGGAGCCTACTTACCGAGTCCAGTGAGGGAAGCCAGTGCACTGGACTGTGCCAGCTGTTTTGCAGGAGCTTTGTATCACATCAACAACAGGAACAACATGTTAACACAAATAGCCACGATTTCATAGGCATGAGAGTCTACGGTATTGTTAAATCTACTACTATGGCTGTTCTTGGAGGGGAGAGAAGAAACATTAAAAACGTATCATCCATTTAAAACCAACTCTAGATTTTCTGACCATGAAGATTTAGAATTTAACTGCAAATTAATAGCAAACAGAAAAAAAACCAACACAGCTACATCCATAAAACTTTTTTCAAGTTACAGCATCTGCACGTGATAATTTTCAAGTTTCAGTAGTTACACGTTTAACTCAGTTATGTTTAAAAACATTTGCTATGTAAATAGAGTAACATGTTAATAGTGAAAGCAGAGAATTACTAATTGAGGATTCAAAGTTCGTCTCTTTTCACTTCTGAACCGCTAAGAACTTGAGATAAAAATGATAGCATTAAGAAACAGCTACAACTCAAAAGCGATTGACACACAGGCACCATTTTAGCTAAATAAATGAATTATATGAAGGAAATGGAGTAACTGAAGTAACTCACAAGACACTGCACAGTGACAACAGTTCATGATTACTGGATTTGAGCTCTATTAAGTCGGATGCATTAAACTGGGATTGTTCTTGGGGGACAGAGGGGAAGTGTTCTAGAGACATGCAAATATAGAATATTCACAGAGGAAACTTCCTTTTCCTTTAAAAAAGGCATACCTTTAGTTGCTTTACGGTGCACATCTTTGGCCACATAATAAATTTCTTCATTTGTGACATCTAAAAGAATCTCTGTCAGCAGCGTTTTTGTCATCATCATCTGAAGAAAATTTTACACACAATTAAAAGGTAAAAAAACTCACGACTAAAATGGTCATTCAAGTTATATTCCCCAACACAACTTCATTTCTTTTAATAGCTATAAAAGTATTCTTTTACACATTTTATTTAATGGTTTATTTCAGCAGACATCACTTAAAGGAAAACAAAAAACATCATCAGAAAAGCTGTACATGAAATGCAGCAATTTTGCTACATTTGACATATCAAAGCCAGAAGTTTAGCAGTCACTGCCTCTCACTGCTCAGATCAGGTCTGTTGGTTTCCATGGGCGTGTGACACTCCCTGTTCTATACCTATAACTATGACAGTGGACCCAAAAGCTTTCCAGACCCAGTGAAACTCTTGCTGGTCCAGGACTTAAAACATTTCTGGCATTTCCTTGCAAGGAGGAACTTCTTAAAATTTCCTTGCATAGAAAGTGAGGTTGAAGCACAGATCTCAAATGGATGCATTTAATCACTAAAAGTTTTCAGAAATTTGCAGAGTTAACCAAAACAGAATGAATCTGGGTCAACAAAAAGGTTACAGTCACTGTATCCTTCCCCCACTACGCTAAGTATGAGTTACACAACCTATGTCCTTGTCTATATTAAAAAAAAAATAATAATAAAAAGACATGCAAATATGTCTGCTTCACTGTGTGATGTGTGCTACACTCACACATACAGCATCAGTCAGAGAAAGATGTCTTAAATTTTGTCATGAAAAAAAATCCAGCAAAGAGAAATACTTGGCCAGAACTAGATTATTAGTACCATTTGATACTCCTTTTCTTCTTCTGTCATCTCTGGTTCACTTTGCTCCTCTTGAGGAGCTGGGGATGGACTCCTGCTGATTTTCCCAACACTCACACCTTCTGTGTTCTCAGCATCTTCCTCTTCCTCATCACTGTCCTGTAAGAATAGCATTGTACATTTCAGAAAAAAACAGGAAAGATTTAAAGCTCATTAATTTATAGCAATGAATATGATAGACAGATCCCTTCCCACACAGGATAACACTCTCAGTTGAGTACCAAACAGGCAGTCAGAACTGCAAGAAAATGAGCTAAATGTTAAAGTGAATGTAACACAAAGCTCTTTAAATTAGTACAATTTAATAAATGACACCAATGTCTCAGTAAGTTCAGGTCCTTACTTAGGACTCACACCTCCTTAAAGACCAAACGTGTTCCCAGAACATAAAACTGAAACAAGCATAATTTTATCATTCTTTGCTAATACAAAATAAGTAATAAAAAAATTTATCTGAGAGGCATTAATGAGTTTAAATATCAAGTAAATATTAACTAAGATTTAGTCACAAACACAATTTAAGTAAGAGACAAACTGAAAGACTATCTCTCTTTTGAAGAGACCAAAAAGTTAGTACCTTTCGAGACATATAAACCTGAACACAGGCCTTCTACTTACAAATTTACTTTTCTGAGGTAACCGTGGGCCATCCCCTTCCTCAGCCTCTTCGCTTTCTTTTTTCTCTTTTTTTGACAACTGTGAACGCTGCTGCTCCATCCTCTCTTTTTCCAATTTTTTCTGTTTCTCTCGCTCCATCTTTTCCAGGCCCTCCCGAATCCAGGCCGGCAGAGTTCTACGCTTCACAGCATCTACACGAGTGAAGTTCACAGTTTTGTAGGATGGACAAAAAAAAAAAGGCCAAAATACAAAGATACCAAGCCCTCCACCCCCTTCAAACAAGTCACCAGAATGCAGACAAAACACATTAAATAATAGCGCTTTCCTATCCTTTTTTTAAAGCACTATATTAAAAAAAGAAGAAAAAAGGTCTTCAAGTCCTTTCTGAACTACCATCCCTTTTAGAGCAGTGCTTGGTGTTTCTGCAGTGACAGAGGGGTCAACACGCACCGATCTGCGGAGGCTCCTGCTTCACGGGCATCGCGATGGGCGAGCGCTGGCGGTCGCGGAACGAGGGCCGTTCCCTTCGGTTCTGCGGAGGTGTCGGAGGGGCTGGCGGCCCCGGCGGGCCCGGGGGTCCTGACTGCCAATAAGGAGGATGAAATCCACCTTGGGGTGGACCGAAAGCAGCCCCATGCTGAAAGAGCAATGCAGTTTATTTTTCTTCACGTTTAACACCATATACATCACGAGCATGCGTGCAAGGCGGTCTAGAGAAATCCATGCAAGGAGGAATCCATGATTTTTAGGTTACTGAGATCTCCCAATCTGCTCCCAATCCTGCGGTCCTCAAGAAACAGATTTTAAAAAGATATTTAAGAAGTTACAGATTTTAAAAACATTTTTAGAGTATAAGCATGGATACTAACAAAGCAGAAAGGGCTTCAAAGCATCTCCCTTCATATGTGCTAAATATCAGGCCCTACAATCACCCTCTAACTCCACTCATTTCTTGCCAGTTCAGCATCAGAGCATGCAGCTAAACAAGGCATATACAAAACAAGGGTTTTGTCTGGTTACATTAGTAGTCCTCTCCTGCATCTACAACTTGAGGTCAGAAATTAAAAGTGCAAGTTTTTACTGCACAAAAGTTTTGGCACTGTGCATTTTAGAGTAATTATTCATGGATGTTATCAGTAAAAATAAATGTTACTGTCAAATAAAATATTAAATACCTGAATATAGAAGTTTGGTACAGACTCTGGGTTCTGAGCAAGGTTTATACAACCCAAGAGTCACAAATTTTGAGGCAAAGCTTTTGTTGTATTTCGCACTCACAAATGCCTGAGGCAACTATTTCAGATGGCAATGTCGAGGAAGAAAGCTGTAGCATCAAACAGCTTTCACTATGTTCTATTGCCTAGCAAGTTAAGCCCTGCGAGTGGAAGCATATTCTTCCACTGCAGCTTAAGGTCTCACGCTCCTGTGGCAAGAACAAATCTTACCCCCATTTAGAAAATTTTGAGAAATTACATTTTGAGTCCACGTTAGTAAGTGGAGGAAATTATTATAATGTATTTGAATTTGATTAATGTATTTGATTAATGTATTAATGCTAATGTATTTGAAAATGATTAGATCAGCTCCTGTCTAATGATACTGCTGAACACAAGTATCCAGTATCTAACAGCAAAAAGTCGGCCAGAGATAGAAACACATTTCTACAGTTCTGCCAGTCTTCCCTTGGGCTTGTTTATGGACAGGAGGAGGATGTTCCAAAGGCAGCTTGTCACTCATCTCAACAGTTGTGACTGCAGAGTGTTGAAAACTAGGGAAAGGTCCATAAGCTTTCTGTGTTTATAGAGTTGGGTAATGCCCCCTTTTATTATCACTGCTAAAACTGCCTCTTATTATGCTACAAAACTTATATGTCAAAACGATGAAAAATTGGATGTGGATTCTTAGAAATACCATTTTTTATTCACAAAATCACAGTAGATAGATATGGAAAAGATCAAAAGATCATCCAGTCTATCTTCCTGCAAATAATGTACTGTAGGAAACAGTCCTGTATGTAGCACATTTAATTATATGTTTCTGATTTTAATTATATGTTTCTTTTTTTTCATTTTTCTTTTTTCATTTAATTATATGTTTCTTTTTTTTTTTTATACACACAAAGCTTTATAATGTTAGTTATATAACTGAAAACAATGAAACTGCACACAGCAGTCATTTCTCACTGCTAACATAGAAAAAAATGGCTTCAAAGTAAAATCGAATATTCTAACGTCGTCTTCTATCAAGTATTTTGTAAAATTGTAACTTAGCAGATAACAGATTCTGTAGTTGTTTGCAGAACCGAAGAACGAAAGTCGCCGCTAGATGATATTAGTGGAACACATCCATGGAAGGGATTCTGCACGTCTACAGTATTAAAGCAACAAATATGTTTCACCTGATAGTCAAACTGGTTCACTGGCCCCATTGCAAAGTTATCAGGAGGTCCCCCAAAGTTGTGATTGTTCTGGTTAAACATATGCCTGTTGTCAGACGCGAACTCCCCACTGTCTTGACTGTTGCTGTCTTCAGATGGAGGGACGATTTCCATCGGTCCCGGGGTTGGAGTCATCCACTGCTGATCTGGGGGAGGATGAGGGGGCTGGTGAGGCACTCCCCATTCTGTTCAGGGGTTAGAATACAATTCAGCGTGAAGTTAATCAGACTTAGATGAGACATAAGGTTTCTCAGCTCAACACAGATGGTACAACTATGAAGAATCATTGCTCTGCAGACTGTATTATACTGGATTGATTAATAATTTCCTTGGTCAAATAAGACAAATACAGACAAATTGCTGTAGCTGAACTACAACATATGTTCTGCAGGAAAAAAAAAAAAAAATCTAAATTTGTACATTTTGAGTCCGCCACAACATTTTCAAATTGTACCAGCTGCTAAAGCACTGCCCTCCTTCTCTGCTTCTGTGCTGTTCAAGTTTGAAACCAGCGAGCTCTCTTTCCTCTGCGTAACAGTCAGCATCAGCATTATTGTGTACTCTCTACTTGGCAGTCCCCTTATTTGATTATATCACTCCTTTTACTGCCATCCTGCAAGGTCATGTCTAGCTGATGATTCCATTTTTTTTTCCAGAGCCAATACCTCCAGGAACAGCACGTTTCATCCTTTGGGAAAGGCCTACAGCAGTTACTGCTAACGAATAC
>JAVCKT010008100.1:0-13751 GCA_032273925.1 Rhynchotus rufescens
CCTCCCTCGACCTGCTGGAGATGCTCTTCTTGCTGCACCTCAGGATCCCGTTGGCCTTGTTGGCTACCAGGGCACACTGCTGCCTCGTGGTCAAGTTCTCATCCTCCACGACACCCAGGTTCCTCTCTGCGGGGCTGCTCTCCAGAAGGTCGGTCCCCAGTCTGTCCTGGTGTCCGGGGTTATTCCTCCCCAGGTGGCCACCTACCTTGCTTTGTCAGACTCCCTGAGGTGCACAAGGGAGATGGTACCAAGGGACCAACACACCAGGCAAGTTGCAACCACAGGGCTAAGTGAATGCAATAAGCTAGAACATACAGAAACATTAGTGGGCAAGACAACAGAAAGTAAAAAAGGCAGAGAAAATAAAGAGAGTGGTACAGTGACAGAAGAGAGGTGTCAGTTAGATGATACATCTGACCAACTGCCATCGATATCAAATTCAGGTAGGAGAAAGGAAAGGGCAACGTGGAGTGCAATGAAATATTCACATACTTGTGGAGGAGGCAGGAGAGGGCAGTGGTGCATGGTGTGACCCTGCATGCTAGAGGGGTTATAGAAACCAGGTAGAGCGAAAAGCCTGGCTGAGCACAGATACTGAAGCCTGTTTCACTCGGGAAAGGTGAGACGAAGTGTCAGCAACACCTCCAGCAATACACCAGATGAAAGTCATACGAGAGGACAGCAGATCAGCTGGGGCCAGCACCACCTGGAAAAAGAAAAACAGCCGGGTCTATGAGGAAAGCGCTGGGAGGCTTCTGTGGAGCAGCAGGCTTGGATGGGCACAGAGATTTCTGTTAGGCAGGAAAGAAAAGGAGAAAATTCCAGGAAATTGGAATTCTGTGAGAATAACTTCCAAAACAAAGCCAAAAAAGGCAAAAGCTACAACAGGACAGGCTATACATCCTAACCACAACAGCTGAAGATGTAAACATCAGCAGTAGCTGCATCACCAAAACACTGATGAGAGGTAAGAACAGGAGAACATTATGGAAGAGCTGGAAGTGGAAAATAACCTTGGGCAGAGCAACTTATTTTAAACTTCTGATTTTTTTTTTTTTTAACTTAAAGAAAACAGATGGATAAATAACAGCAGAGTGCTAAAGGTTCTTGGTTTCAAAAGGGCAAACTGAGGTCTTGGATATAAAGGGGAGGCTCAAGTATCTTTGAACCCAAGGCTCCAACTCCAAGCAAGGAAAAATTACTGAAGGAGCAGTTCCTGACTTGCTGGAAGAAATATTGTAATGGGGGTGAAAAGAGTAAGTCTAGAGTAGAGAACAAGGAGGAATGACGGAGCAGCAAATAAGAAAGCAGTGCTTTAGAAGCCAGAAAGTAAAGGGATAAAGTGAGAAATGCCAGAAGTCAAACTAAGTTGGACCTTGCGAAGGATATTAAAACAAATAGTGAAAGGTTCTCCAGCCAAATCAACATGAAGATAATAAAGACAGAACAAGCAGTGCTGAGAAGTGGGATTGGGGGAGAAGATCACAGATAATCTAGGTGTGGCCCTAAAAGGCCCTAGCACTAAATGAATTTTTCTCGGTAGTTCTGAAAAAGGAAAATGATTCTAAACATATGAACAGAGGTGAGTAATATGGCAAAAAGTGGAATAATGTGGCAAAAAGTGGAAAGAATGGTGGAAGTGAAGCTGCAGGATCTTCTGTGTGATCCAGTAATGGAGCCAGGTAGCTCCCAGCCAGCAGTCCTAGGATATTAGCCCATGAAATGAGAGGAATGGGAGCAAGGACTTTGATAAATCTGTCACTAAAGAGGTGGAGAACAGAAAATGTATCACCTATAAGTGAGGATGAAAAAGCAATCTGAGCAGCTCCCAATCCACAGCATGCAAGGGAAGAATCTGCCTGGGGAGAGGGAGTGAAAGGCAGATCATGCCAGACTATCGTGTATGAGGAATATTTCACTTTTTTATTAATAACTGATCATCTAGATAATGGAAAGTCTGTTTTGCAGTGAAACATTTGATGCAGTGCCATGATGGGAAGCGATTTGTTATGGCAAAGGGGATGAGGCTTAGCAGAGGTAACGTAAAGCAAGTATGGGATTTGGCGGGGGATTGAATGGGAAGGTGACAGTTCAGCTGCAGGGAGGTTTTCAGGGGAGTTCCCTGAAAAAGAGCCCGGGGAGCTGCCCAAATCAGCATTTTCACTACTGAGCTTGTCCTAAGGAAGCTGGCTCGTGACAAGCAGGAGAAACGCAGGCAAGACAAGGTGGGTGTCACACTGGAAGCGCAGCTCGAGGATGGCTCGGCTGCTAGAAACAAATAGTGTCATTTTCAGGGTCACGCCAAGAATTTGTACTGCAAATGGGCAAATCATCAGTTGAAAAGGGCAGAGGGGAAAAAGTCCTGCTTATCGTAGGCAAGTGCAAGGGAATACAGCTGCAAAGCAGGCAAACTTGAGCCTAGGGTGCATGCAGAAGAGGGCATCACACAATGAGCAAGATAAACGTCTGCTCCTCCACCCTCAAGAACAGATGCAAAGAAGGGCTGCCAGAATAACCTGTGCATGAGAAGAGGACAGGAAGGCTCAGCTTATTCTGCTCAAGGAGATGTGATTGCTCTCTCCTACCTGGCTGAAGTTAGCAAGGAAAAGAAAAAAGGAGCAATGGAAGTGGAACCACAAAGATACAGAAGAGCCAGAAACACACCTAAGCTCAACATTATGGTTTCTGATCAGCAAGGTTTCTGATCTGGGGAAAGAGGAAAAAAAAAAAAAAAAAAGGAGGGAGGGTGATTTTTGAGATGGAGCTTGCAGAGAGTTTGGGAGGGATTTTATGAGCTGGTTCCCAGCTGGGAATTTAGCCAAGGTACTGGGGTTAACACACCCACCACTCTGAAAAGTACCAAGGGATTTTCAGCAGCCAGAAATTGCCAATTCCTGGGGTTTAAATCCCCGCTGCTGAAATGCAACTATTTATTCAGAATGGTTCCACTAGAGCAAGTATGTGAAATGCTGCTCTGAGACTTGCACAAGTCTCCTGGGAAGCCAACAAAAAAAAAGAGAGAGATTCTTTCTGGAGCTGATTCTCTTTCCCTACTTCTCTCCCTCTGGTTCTTCTCCACCACTAACAGGATTTGCATTGAAACAGCCCAGCCCTGGGAGCTGCTCCTGGCTCCTCCCCATCATCCTGAGCCTGTCACCCCTTGTAGACGTCACCTTCAGACCTGTAAGCGCACAGGGTTTGGTCCCAGCAGCCGGGGGGACCTCAGCTGCACAACAAACCCCTCCGTCCCTCCCACGGGGGACCTCAATTGTACAACAAGCCCCTCCATCCCTCCCACAGCAAGCAGAGAAAGAGCTCAGGTGCAGCAGGGTACAGCACCGTTTAGGCACAACCCAGAAACAGCAGATGCTTGCAGAGTCACTGAGGACTTTCTTAACAACATCATCCTATCTGGAACCAAAGAACATTGAGCCACCTCCTTCCCAAGCAATATGAGCAAGTACTCAATTATTTCTAGGGAACAAAGAGTTCATCCTAACATATGTCATCTCCTAATACACATGCTGGGGGCGGGGTGAAGAGCCTTTGTTTGGGAGTCCCAGGTATCCCAGTGCCAAGATGTCTTTTTGATGAGCTGATGTACTACATTTTTTTGCAACAAGCTTTGAGAGAGGAGACTGCTCATCCAGGGATTTCATTTGTTGATTTTTTTCCATGTTCCCTTTCTCTGCTCCATGTAATTTCTCCCATCTGCTCTCCAGCACCAGTGAAAACCTCCACACTGCAGCCCAGAGCTGCACCAAGGAGCACTGTGAGCCCAGGAGCTCCCCTGGCAGCGACCAGCATCCGCGACAGGGCATGCAAATTCCAAAGCACCGTGAAAGAGCAGACACGAGCTGATCTAATCCCCCTCCAGCTGCTCATCTCCTGCTTGTTCTTCCCGAGTTTGGCTGCAAGGCTTAACAAAGAGGAAAGCCCAGGTGCTGGGAGGGGGCAGCCCGGCCGCTGTGGCTCCTACCGGGCAGGATTTACACGCTGGGCGCCGTGAGCACCTGATACGCAGAGATGAAGCAGAGCTGAGAGCATCCCCAGCTGCTCCGGGGAGTTCACTGCTTTTCTGGCTTGCCCGTGTCCGCTCTGCTCCTCGAGGGAGCTGCTTCGAGTTGCCTGCCAAGCCGATGGATGTGCGTCGCGGTGCTGCATGGCGAATCCACCTCCTGCGATGGGCACTGAAGCTCCTATGGCCTCCCCGCAGCGTTTGGCCCAGCGCTGCTGCAGGAGCACTGCCTGTTTGCAGCCTGGGCGCGAGCGGAGGCCTTGCTCAGCCAGCAGCCGAGAGGCCAGAACAGAGCAGGACCCGTCCTGAGCCCGTAAATGAAGGCAGCGCTGGAAGGACGTTCCAGGTTTGGCCGCAGTGGGGAAGTTGAGCGATAAAAGCTTCCCTTGCCCTGTTTGCTGCCTGCATCTTCAGCTCCGAGCCAGCCTGCAGGGCTCAGCACGAGAGCAGACAGCTCCGTCCCCGACGCTGGGGCTGCTCCCGACCGGCTCCGGCTCCCGAGGCACCCAGCAAACCTGGGAGCCCTTAGTGCTCTCCTCCCTTGCTCCTTGCCCAAGAGGGATGCCTTTCCTTTGCACTTTCCTCCTTCTAGGAGGGCAGGAGCACAGCAGGGCAGGTCCAACCAAACCTGACCCAACCGCGCAGGATGCCGATGGGAGCGTGCCCAGGGTCTCACCCGCTGCCGGCCTTTCGGCAGCGCCAGCACAGTCACACAGACCCGATCATCACTGCTCTGTAAAGTAAACACGCAGTGCAGCATCCTCCCCATCCCTTACACCTCCTGCAGCCACACGGCATGGCACAGGGGACAGCGGAGGGGACGGCGGTACCACCCAGCCCTCCTTGTTCCTGCAGCATCCGCCTCCCCGGTCCCCACGCTGCTCTCTCCCTTCTTGCCCTCCTCGCTCAGCCTCCCCTTTCCCTCCCCTTCCCTGCTTGTTGCGCGGAGGGCGCATTTGACCTCAATCTGTCTGCTTGCATTAGAGTGCGAGGCTGTTCCTCCCCGGCGAGCACCGAGCCCCGCCAGGGCTGCGAGGCCACATCTGCCACGCTGGGTTACCGGAGCCGGGGCTCAGCCGGGGCTGCTGCCGTCGCAGGGGCCGAGGAGGGGCACGGAGGTGAGCAGGGGCAGAGCGCGGCGCCCGAGGGAGCCGGCGACCCGCTGCAGCCACGGAGGGCTGCGAAGCTCTGCGTGCTCAGGAGGTGGAGGCCAAAGAGAGGGTTGAGGAGTGAAGGAGGAGTGGGACTTCTAACCAGGAACAAGCGGGGTGGTTGTGTGCAGGCAGCTCCAGCTGCGGGTAGCCAGGTCCTTGAGGATTTAATATATGTTTCCTGGGCGTCAGAGACACCTAAAAATAAAAGTACATTTAAAAGCAAACCTGGTCTTTAGTTCAGGCAGCACTGTAGGGACAGGGCAGTGCCAGCTCCCTTTCCAGTCACTCAGAATCATTATTCCATCAGGAGAGCCCCACCTGTGTGATGCATCTCCTGCAGTGTTGGTGTCCCCAGTAGATCTGCCTACCGTAGGGAAACCCTCCATCCTGTACAGGAGATGAGCTCCTCAACCCTCACAGACCCTTGGTCCAGGCCACGAGCATCTCCTTGCTGAGGCTGGAGTCCAGCACCACAACAGAGATGAATCCAAAGGAAAGATGAGAGAGGGGAGAAGAGGCTGATCAGCCCCAAGGTGGACAAAAGGGCAGAGATGTCTGCATGAAGAACAGAAAATAGCTAGTTTAGGAAGAAACAAAAGGACAACAGCTACTATGATGCTCCTCACATGCAGGCAGCCCAGTAAAGTGGTCAGGTGAGGAGGGCAGCAAGCCCTGGGGCCTCCACCAACAGGCCCCATCTGAGAGCTCTGCATGTCAGCATCTATTGCACTGCATCCCCAAAGGACAACAGGGCACACACAAACCCAGAGCACCCACAAGCACACCAAAGCTGGCCACCAGACACACTCTTCCACTGCCCAGAACAGCATCCCAGATGCAACCACCTCTCCCCTTCAAGGGCTCCCTCCTCGGTCCTTTCTGGAAGCACCAGCAGAGATATTTCACCCTCAGAAAAAGCAGGAAGACAAATCTGCCAACAGCACCCAAACCATCACAACAAGGAACTGCACTAACATCAGCATACCAGGAGAGCAGTGCATCCAGCAGCACACTCACCAGCCCTGGTGAAATGAACCCTCAAGAAGGCCTGAAAGCACTAACAGGTCTGAGAGTTGAGCAAACCCACCCCCTGCTCTCTAATAAGGAGAAAAACCACCACCTGCTCTGGAGCTGTTGCTCTTTAATGAGAAAACTCAACACACCTGTGGAGGGGTGTGTGCCTCCTAGAGCCTACCTAGCTCTGCTGCTGCCTAGTCTATCCCCATGGCCACCAAATGTGGCCCAGTAGCTTGGGTGCATGGAAACACTGTGATGACCAGGCAGGGGCCTGGCTGCAGCTCCTGTGCAGGAGGAGAGCCACAATGTGCTGGGCACCAGCAAGGCTGGTCCTCAAAGCTCTCCTGATGGCTGCTCTGGCTCTGCTCTCACTCCTCTCCTCCCGCAACACAGCCCAACCCACAACCCCATGACCCTAAAGCCTCCTCTTGCCTCACACCAATGATACAAGAAAAACAGCCATCAGGAAGGGGGAAAGGGTCACACGCCAACAGGGAGAAATCCTCCACATCAGACACGTAAACAAAGCAGAATCGCTGTTTCTCATATATGTCACAAGAAGTAGCACAAACTATAGCTGCGGGACAAAGAATCCAGTAGACACCAATTAAATGCATGAGTTGGCTGCCTGCGCCGTGGAGGTGGCTTGCTGGTGGCAGCCGGGCGGCGCTGGTCATCGCTGACGCTGCTGAGTGTGCTGCTCCTCGTCGCGTGCCGAGGATGCTGAGGATGAGCAGAGCCTCGCCAGCGCAGGGAGAGCCGCATCACTGCCCTGCCTCGCAGCTGCCTTGGTGCACGGGCACCACAGCGTCACGGCTGACGTCCAACCTTCAGACTAGGTCATAGGCACTTGGCTAAACCAGTCTAGGTCAAATACAGGAGACCTAGTGAAAACGTCTCATTTGGGCTCCTGAAATCCAGGAAAGCACAGACAGGGGCACATCTGCTGTTGCCAAAGCGGGTGCTAAAGCCCAGGAGAAGGGCCACAGAATACCCCAAGCCCTGGCTTTTGCTGGCCTGCCCATGTTGGTGCTGCTACCTGCTTTAGACAACCTAGAGGTGACTTGGAAGAGCTGTCCTGGTGCACTCACCATGAGAGCTCCAAACCGCAGCGCTACCGGCAAGCGGTTGCTCCGTGTCGCACCACGTCACCCTATGGCCAGCAAGTGGGACCCAGGGAGGTCCCTGGTGCTGGTGTCTCTGCAGCCTCCTAAGGCAGCACCCCAGCAATGAGCTTGTGGCTGCCAGCGGCCACATCTGAAAGAGAAACACTTCCCTCCTCTTATTTAAGCTGCAGCCACTAGAGGGTAATCCAGTCCTCCAAGTTAGACCAGCTCCTTGCTTTGAATCCGTGGGCAGTAGGTAAGTGCTGTAACCCCAGCAAATAATTACAGGGTGCCTTTCAGCAGCTCCCATGTTAAGTAGCATCCAAACACCCCTTGGGCACTCGGAGAGCTTCGGACACAGGCAAGAGGAACAAGCAGGAGAAGGCATCCTGAGCCAGTGCCACCACGCTGGAGAACGGCTCTGTGTTCCTTGCAGCCGGATAATGTCGCCTCTCCAGCTTATTAAAAAAGTGCATAATAATAATAATAATGAAATAACATTTTATAAACCCACCATAACCCTGAAATCTTCATTAATTATGAATTTTGCATGGCAACCGTTACTAAGAGAGTCTCCTCTGAAACTGATGTTCAAAGAACTTTACATCAAATCTTCAAATAGCTGAGAAGGTTCAAGCTACAAAGTCGGAACATCTGTTGCTTTCCATGCATTTTTCAATGGGGAGATCAGAGAGGAGAAAAAAGTGTACAAAATAATCCTGGTTCTGCTTTATTATTTAAATACAATGACAGCCTATGATACACACTCTGTGCAGAGAGAGAGCAAGCAAAAATGAACACAAAGTGTTATGCAGTTCTACCTACTGGAGCCAAAAATATAATATGCTTCCATTTACTTTAAATTTAGCCCTTCTGGGAAATGCTGTATTAGCAGCCCCGGGGGATGAAGTCTAAAAGAGGAAATGAAGGGCACCGTCTCCAACAGGAGCAAAGAGCTGCGAGCGCAATCACTCCTCCGGCTGCCACACCGCGCTCGGCTCGGGGTGGGAAATGGGGATGCGCCTCTGTCGGGATGCGTCTCCCGGCTAAATCTAATGTCAGAGGCAGCAGGGAACAAACAGGAAGGGTTATCTCTGGTGACCTTTGGAAGGACCGATCACACCACGCTGCATCTTAAAAATGCCTTCAGAATATTTCTAAACTCTGCTTTTTGGCTCCGGAATCAAAGAGCAACCAGAAATCTGGAGACTGGAGCTCCTCCATACCTGATTATTTCCATTTAAGGTCCTTCCTAGAGCTGTCTGTGATGTTTTTCAAACTTGTAATTTAAAAAGAATACATATGTATATATATATATAAATATATATATAAAACGTTTTAACCTCAAACCAATTTTTTAGTCAATAAAAGATACCCACATTTTCCAGAGCCTTAGAAAATATTTGGCGTCACATCGAATCCTGCAACGAAAACGTTGCTTTCAATATAACATTGACATGTTTTGTTGGACAGCAAGAGGAAATTTCTAGCAGCGTTGGGATTAAAGACTCCAATTCGGTGCACAGCAGAACAACCTCTAGCCAAGGTGCCCATAGAGAGATGACCCAGGCCTGTGCAAGGCCCCTGAGAGGTTCTGCACAACCAGTTTTGACCACATCTCCTCAAGCATTGCTCCCTCATACAAATATTATCTGATGAGAAGTTTCCCAACAGACAAGCTCCTCTTTAACAGGGAAAATGGACTGGGTCTTCATCATTCAAACCATGGGGCTCTGCTGCCCCTCTGAGAACTCTTGCTGTTTCCAGACTAGAAGAATCCTAGTGTCCTAGATTCTAGAATCCTTCCGGACTAGAAGAATTGGTAGATTGAATGGGAGATGCATTTGCAAGGAAATCAAGGTCAAACATGCATACAGGCATTCAAGCATTGCGATTGTTTCAAAGAATGAATCAGTGAGAGGTTGTCTGGAGACAGGGAGGACACGTTGATGTGTTGAGCAAGTCTGAAATGAGGTTCTCCATGATCCTAAATCATCCGACAAAGAGGGAACCAGGCCACATGAGACACAGTAATGAGCCCAGCTCTTCTGGGAGCTCTTCTCTTCCAGCCAGCTCTGCAGACTCTCAAAAGGTTCATTTATTTTTTAATCCTAGCCCCGACCGCAGAAGTCAAACCTTCTCCTGTATCAAGACCAGTTATGTAGGAGGCAGTATCAGGAGCAGTCATCACCTGTGATAGTCCAAACGAGAACTGTAAGTCTCAATGAACAGCGGACTATAGAGCCCATAGCTACTTGGCTCTGCCTCCACTGGCCTCTGCAACCCTTATGTGGTCAGGAACAAACTTACTCTGTGCTCCCCTAGTATCATGATCCCCATCTTTCACCCAAGACAAACAATCTTCTTGTCCATAGATGTCTACCCAGTATGTCTGGGTAGACAGAGTCTTTTCGTAGTAGGTGTCATGGAGCAAGGGGTAAAAATCAGCCAGACCTTTGGAAAAAGAAATATATATATATATTTATTGACCCTGGAAACTTACCCCAGGGATTTCCCACCACACTGAGCATCCCTGTGCCCTTACAGGGAAGCTAGAGCAGACGTTGGCCCCTCTCCCTCGCTTGTTATTTACTCTCCGCCGGCCGCCTTTCTTCTGCCCCAGTGACCCCAGTGTTCAGAAGTGCCTGCTCTTCCCTTAACCCCGTTTGGGTTTAGGGTCTGATTAACTCTTGGTGCCGTTTTTTTTTTTTTTCACCATCAAAGGGCTTTGTTGCTATGGAAACTCGGGGGGCGAGGGGGGATTATTCCAAGGACTGCGGCCAGATAGCGGCAGGGTCAGAAGGATGGAGAGGCCTCCGGGGAAGGCGGCGAGCTCTGCTCCACGCAGCTCTGCCCGGCCTTCCTCCCTGCTGCCAATTACTGCAGATGAGCACCAAAATTGCACTGCCCTGTTTAACTCCATCTCTGCATTAGCACCAGCTCACGGGCTTTTTCTTTCTTTTTTTTTTTCTTTTTTTCTTTTTTTTTTTCCATGTGTCACTAATTTTACTCATTTTTCTGAGTTTGTGTAGAATAGTAAAAGATTTGATTAGCGCGTTCCCGGTTTTAATTGTAATTAGGACAGTCATTGTACAAGCTATAAAAGGAAATTGGGCTACCACTGAGTGGAAGAGCCCCTGAGAGAATAGGAGCTGCGAAGGGAGAATTTCGTTCATAAAACGGAAAAAAAGGGCTGGCTGGGGAGGACATAAAACTCCGGCTCAGGGTAGTGTGACAGCCCAAGCGGCCCGGGCATGTGGGGCCATTACCAAGTGTGTGATTTTGCCATGGGTCACTAGTGTTTGTTTTCTCCCCCACTGCTGCCTTCTGCGTGACCTTGGGTGAAGCAGCTCTGCTCTCATGTCTGATTTCCCGCTGATGATACCAAAAATGGGGCTGTGAGCTGATGATTCGTTTTATAGTCTGTGTTGTGCTCCCGGGTGGTAGGTATTGCAAGGATCTTGTGGCGCATTGCTCACCAGGAGGCACCTCGCTGAGCAGAGCTGGGACCATCCTCTGCACCTGGGACATGTGGGGTCCATGGGCACGAGGCCACCGTGGCTGCGCCCAACAGGTCCCAAGGACACGAGGCTCCCATGGCTGCACCCAGCAGGTCCCAAGGACACGAGGCCACCGTGGCTGTGCCCAACAGGTCCCAAGGACACGAGGCCACCGTGGTTGCAACCAGCAGGTCCCAAGGACACGAGGCCACTGTGGTTGCAACCAGCAGGTCCCAAGACATGAGGCCACCGTGGCTGCGCCCAGCAGGTCCCAAGGACACGAGGCCACCGTGGCTGCGCCCAGCAGGTCCCAAGGACAGGAGGCCACCGTGGCTGCGCCCAGCAGGTCCCAAGGACAGGAGGTTCCCCTGGCTGCACCTAGCAGGTCCCAGGGACACAAGGCCACCAGGGCTGCGCCCAACAGATCCCAATAAAGGACTCGGGCACTTCTGCTTCTTTCCAGCAGAGGGAGGGTGAGGCCGGCTCAAACCCGGCATGCGGGTGCTGAGAACGATGCTGCTCGTGGGATGCCGCTCTCAAGAAGACACCGAGACGTGGGACATGCCAAGAGACGGATCCCCGCTTCACCCAAGCACTCAGAGGGGTGACACCCTGGCAGGGCTCAGCAGCTCTACGAGGGGACTCCTGGCCCAGGGTGACCTTACTGGCCACCCGTGCCAGCCCCGTGGTCACGAATCACTGAGCGAGCAGGTCACCGGCAGCTGAAGGAGATGCCTGCAGCGTTATTTCCCAACCCACCTCACCGCAAGAAAAAATTGCTTTTGACAGTCATCACATAGAGTCTTCGTCACCGTCTCTAGCCCTGGCCACTGCAATCCCGAAGCCAGCTCTCTGCTTAGGCAACCACGTTCTGGCAGTGTCCAGAATGTGTCTCCGTGTCAGCGTGGAGGGATGGCGCACATGTCCAGCGCCGACTATCCCACGCTATAAAATCCAAAGGAAATCAATTCTCCCCCTTCTCCCAGCTTTAATTCCGTCAAGGAAGTTGGTCATTTTCCTGAAGTAATAATTTGCCTCAGCTTAAAATAAAGAAAAAAAGAGTGCAAAGCTCTGACTGCTCATCACACATTAATGTGTATCAGCCATCGCCTGCCATCTCCTAATGATCCCACCTCCGATCCAGGCCCCAAACTGTGGGCATTTTACCGCTACATTGAAAGCAAAGAGCAAATATAAACTAGTTGCTTCCCAGCATGGCTGCGATTTTCATTAGTCGGGGCAGGGTGAGCAGGGGGGTGTTGCTCGGCTCAGCCCTTGCTGCCTTCACGATTTATGGATTTTTTTTTTCTTTTTTTTTCTCCAGCAGCTCAGAGGAAACCTAATCATCACCCCCGAGCGGGAAGAACCCCCCCGTTGTATCATTCTCCTTGCACGGCCACATGCTGCTGCTCTGGCCTTGCTTCATGTGACATCTGAACCCAGCACATGGCCCGCCACTCACACCGCCTGTTAATATCCCAGCTTAATTTTAATTGTGTTTTTATATATATGCTCATAGAAAGAGATATATAAACAGACACACACAGAGATTAATCAGCCTCTGGCCAAGAAACCCCCTGGATAGGGAGGTGCTGTGCTGGGAAGGGGCTGCAGCAGGTCCCCCCAGCCCCACTCGGTGGGTGGTGGAGCTGGGGACGCTGTGACACGTCTGGGACAGCCCAATTAGCCCAGCTGCTCAGCCGGGCGCCTGCAGCTCTGCAGCCTCATCAGGAAGGGACTGGGGCTGCCTCGGGGCGATGCAGTGATGAGGGGGAACGGCCCGGGGCGGTGTGTGCAGGATCAGCCGGGATTTGGTCGGGAGCGAATTACAGGCTCGGCAAGGGCTGGGATGACACCCAGCTCCCCGGAGGGCCCGCAGCCAGCGGGCCGAGCTCTGGGGCTCGTTAGCCAGCAAGCTTTTCCCGTCTGATCTTTTGTCTAAGCCGCAAGAAGAGGATGAGCCTAATGCCGTCTTTAACAGCTAAGCCTCTCGACCCTCGGCTCTGCGGGCCCGGAGCAAATCTGTGGCGACTGCAGGAGAAAACAAGCGCAGGGAGAGTTTGGTGGCAGGTAAAGCAAGTGTTAAGGTCAAGCCTGCTTGTCTTACGGAGCAAAGCTCATTGAGGGCTGGAGGATCTGCAGCGTTCAGGCCATTGGGAGGTGATGCTTTCAGAAAGGTGGGCTTTGGGAAGACCCTGCTGCTGGTCTCTCACCCACAAACCTTACTCAGGATTGTCCCTGCCTCGCTGTCAAGCCACGTGTGTGTAGCTGCCTGTGGATGTGTTCCCAGGGAAAGGCACGCGTGTCCACATGCTGCAGACCGTGTTCCCAGTGTCCTCCGCCCACTCTGTCCTAAGGGAACAAATGGCATTGGATAAACATCGCTTCCTAGAGGAGCCAGGCATCTCTATCTGTTTGTGTAACCTGGTCTTCACAGCGCGTGGAACAGGGACGGAGGAAGAACTACCACCAAGGGAGAGACCCAAAGGCTGGAGAGCATCTCCAAGGGAACACAGCAATCCAAAGGGGAGGTGCAAGACTCCCTAAGAGGATAATTCAGGGACAAGAGCCTCAAAGACAGAGCCCTGACTGAGCTCTGTTCTCAGCTTCTGCCAGGAATCTCCAGATCTGCAGCCCTTGGGAGCTGGAGCTGCTCGAGGTCTTGGACAACGGTAAGCTTGGATGTGTCACACACAAATAAAGCCACTCACCTAGATCCCAAATTACATCTGGTATCTAGCTACGGCCCTCCAGGCTTTCAGAATTGCCTGACTCGAGCTCAGCATCTCAACGTACATCAAGAAAGTTGGGCCACTGAGGAGAAATGGGCTGGTCCAGTGGAGACCACATCACAGCAGCTTCACTTGCCAGACCCACCTCGCTCATTGGGCTGCTGCAGATTTACTGGATTACTTGTGTCTCAGGCAGCAGTGGTGTATGTTATTGCTGGAAGGTT
>JAVCKT010008100.1:13761-24657 GCA_032273925.1 Rhynchotus rufescens
CACATTTTATCATTTAATCAAATAAAGTGCATTTGTGGATTACACAATCATTTTGCAGGCCCTGATAATCTTTTTCTGCTTAGCTCTGCACTAGAACTTAGGAGGCAAACAAAGACATTTATAGCTGTCGTTGGAGGCCCTGGCTTCACGCCAGGAGCTCTTACTCCTTGGAAAAACTGGTGCAATTTCTATTGAAGAACATCCTGGCGATCATGAAATATTAGATATTTATTTATTTTGCCAACCAGCAGGTTTTTAAAGCTTCTGGCCCCTAGTAAAATAATGGAGCAAATATTAAGAGCAAAGAAAGAAAAATAAAAAGGAAAATCCTGCCTGCAAAGAGCTCAAAGCAAAGCAATAAGCTCCAGCAAGAGCTTTTATTGGGATCACAGCATGTGCTAGATGGGTTTCACGCTGCCCATGGAGAACCATTGGGAGAGGAAAGGCCACAAGAACCCCTAGAGCTTCCTCAGCAAGGCAGAGGATGGTGTTGGAGGGGTCTGCATCAAGCCAAGGCCACCCAGTGTCCCTGCCGGCCCAAGCACCGGGGTGGTGGTGGTGGGACAGGCCACCCCAGGGATTTGCGTCCTCTGCAAAACGCAGCTTGAGAAGAGCGGGGCAGCCTCTGCGTTAGGGATAGTCACGCACTTTTAAGATACATCTGGATATATCTTAAAGATATATATGAAGATATATTCCCCCTGGCATGTCCGGGATGTGACCGAGGAAATCTCGCTGTGGGGAGAACCTCTCCCCTCATGGGAAAGACCTCAAAGGACTTCTGCTAGCCGATGGGGTCAGCACCCACAAAAACAGGTTTCTGCACCAGGGTATTACCAGGCACATCATGAATTGCTTGCAAGTTTGCCACACTTTACCTATTTGTCTATACTAACTGCCAGCCTGAAAATGTTTGGGTGTTATTTAGTTTTATTATTAGTGTTATTATTATCATTATCACTTGGTATTACTATTAGAAGTATTATTTAAACCTGGTTTATGTGCAGAGCATGCTGTTCGCCTCCCTGATTCTTGATTTTCAGCAAGCTCAGACGTGGGTGCGGAAGGGGTGCTGGCTGATTTCCCACAGAGCGCTTTAGCATGCACAGAAAGTGGCAAAAGTCAGAAAGTTGAAGGGATTTGGGGGGTGTGGGGTTTTTTTTTTCCCAGTTCTCTGGAGTTAAATCTATCCAGAAACCAAAGCAAAATTCAATTCAAATATGATTTACTTTTAAAGAAAATCCTTTGGGGAAGTTTGGAAAAGAATAACTTCTCTTCCTAAGAAGAAAAAAGATAATTCTTCATTTCAGTGGTGTTACAGCTAAAATAGAAGTTTAATACTTGCCTCTCATGTTTCTTCACGAGAGAATATGAAAAAAAAAAGAGGGAAAAAAAAAAGAATTTAGCTTATTTACACTCACGAGTGTTTAGGAAGGGGTCCAGCCCCACTGATGTGGAGATGTATGGACAGACGGAGCGGCATTCCCAGCTTTCCCCCCGCATTCCCGCTCCTCCCGCTCGCGTCGCGCCCAAGGACCCAGGCGAGACACCGGCTTTAGCAAAAATGTTTAATCTCTCCTTGATGCGTGTGTTTATTTACAAGTACTAAATCTGAAGAACATTAAAATAGGAAATCGCAGGATATTTACACGATTAAAGGGTGACGGCCAGCAAGCTGGCCTGTTGCTTCAAGTCTGAAACAATCACATAAAGTTAATCACAATTCTGGATTTTTATTTGTTTTTTTGATTTTCCTCTCCATTTACCTTAACTTCTGAAAACTAGGAAAATTCTCTGCCTTCCATCAGGTTTGAGATTAGAGGTCCCCTCAGGACGGCTAATTGTGCGCTTAGGGCCGGCGCGGGAGACGCTCCGGCCACCCCGCTGCTCCCAGCCTGGATGGGGGGACACGGGGCTCCCAGCCCGCGGCAGGGGACGGAAGGAGGCCAGGCAGCGGGGACACTTCCAGCCTGGACTACATTTTATAATTTTGGAACCTCAAACCAAAGAGAAAAGGCAACGTGAGCGCGGAGGGAAGCACAGGGCCTAGGCCGAGCGACCCCGGCCGCCTGTCCCTCGTCCCCACAGCTTCACGGCGGGCTCGGAGCCATCGGCGCGATGCCGTCGGAGAGAGGAGACAGGGCAGTGCGGGGACAGGGCTCTCCCCACGCTGCTCCCCGTCCCTCATGCCAGGGGGACGACGTGGCGGCCGCTCCCGGCCTGGCTGAGGCGGGTTAGGCAGGAGGCGCTGCCGGCCGCGGGGTCCGAGCACGGTGAAGGACTCAGGGCATCGGGTGAACGGCGAAGGAAGCACCGAGAAGGCCGAGACACCGCCATGGCCGCCCGCAACCCGCAGCGACCGCCCCGCGAGGAGACCCCCCCGCTGCTCCTCGACATGGAGGCCTCAGTGCGGAAACGAATGGCCCAGAGCTCCCGGGGGACCCAGCGGGGCCGTGAGGAGCCCCAGTGTGGCTGGGGACACGCAATGGGCACCCTGGGCACACGCCATCCCCGCCGGCAGCAGGGAAGGAGCCCACGGTGACGCAGGTCCCAATGTTGCCCAACATGGAGGCGCCGGGCGCCAGCGAAGGGTGGGCGGCCCGTGAGGCTCCCGCCAGCCCCACCGACCCTTCCCCACTGACACCCAGCAGACAGATCCCTGGGGACAAAACCAAGTCAGACCGAACTCGGGGTCAACGGACGAGAAATCCGCCTGTTCCACACAGCCAAAACAGCACCCATCGTGTCCGCCACCAAGAAGGAACAGTCGGAGAAACCCCAGGGTGCATTTAACGGTGCTCCCGACCCTTGTTTCCCGAGGAGGAACCTACCGGGGAAGGCTCTGTCTCTCAAAAGGAGCCTCCATCCTCTCAGACTCGCATGTGGGAGGCCCCGCCATCTCCACCACGGCCCAAACGCTGCTCGCTCGGCTCCATCGGCAGCCGCCCGCGCTCCCCGAGACGCCGCTACCGCCGCAGCGATTTCCAGAGATAGACTTGGAGACAAGGGCCACCGAGGCGGACACTTCCCTGGGGACATTCCCCTGGACACCTCATGATGCCACCAACACCAACCAACACCTCTCTGAAACCAAAGCAGGAGCCCAAGAGCCCCATGCCCGTATCAGCATCTCCAACCAGCACCACAACGTGCTCCGAAACCCCAACGTGGGGTTGGGGACTCTCCTAAGGGATCCGACGAGTGAGTCACCATGACCCGGGGGTCTCCCACGAGGATTTCCCCCCATGGAAGCAACAGAGACGCCCTTGCGCAAGGAGAGCGGCACCAAGACACCATGGGCGCGCCGCACTGACACCCATTTGCCCTTTAAAGCTCTCCCAGTACCACGTTTGAGATGTCAGCCACTGAAGTCTTTCTCTTTTTTTCTTTTTTTTTTGTTCTTTTGGACAAGAAAGTGACAAATTAATTATTTTTGAAATAAAAAAAATAGATAACGGGTCTAAACAAACTTCTAATATTCAACACTTGCAGTTTTTTTGTTTTATGGTTTTTTTTGTTTGTTTCTTAAAAAGATCAACTCAGACTAAAATCTAGCACAGTCATGCAACAGCCCACAGCTCTCAAAAATCCAGCAACAGCTCGGGGTTCACAGGTTTGGGAAACAATTATTACTTCTCTTTTCAACATCCTTCTGCTGTTGTGTTCTCTTTTCTTTTCAATCAGCATCTTCTGCCTTCCCTCCTTATTAAAACCAAACCAAACCAAACTACAACATAATAAGAGATGTGCAGGCTTCAAAAGATTGTTCTGCATGGTGAGAAATGCTTGGAAATTTCTTCCAGACCATTTGGTATCCTTTTTTTTTCTTTTTTTTTTTTTCCTTTACTGGCTGCGTAAATTCATTTCATATTTTATATTGGTTTGATTCTCCTTCAGTTAACTATACAGCACCCCACTGGGGCACGAGAATTAGATTGTAACCACATATATATATATACACACTTTTATTATTTTAATTAAAAACTTCATTATTTCCCCCTCTTTCCCTCCCTCCCCACTTGCAATTCAAGGGAATGGACAGAAATCAGCTGGGCTTCTTTCCATTTGATTGACCCAGTCCCCCATTGCTGGCAGAGTTTGGCCCCCTCTTTGCCTTGGCCTAGGCAGCAACTTTAGCTCTCGGTACAGAACAGGAAATTTGCTCGTTTTTTGGAAGGTTTTGGGCACCTGCTCCAAGTCGGGGCAGCGTTGGGCACCGTTTTGTTTCGGGGAAGAATAAAGCTGTGAGGATCTGCCATTCCCAAGGGGGCGGCCACGGGAGCGACGTCCCCGGGGTCGCGGTGAAGTGACAGAAGGCAGCAGTCCCCAGAGGGGCGAAGGGGCGGAGGGGAGACAGGGTGACAGCAAGAGACACAGGGGGAGAAAGAACGGAAAAGACAGAGAAAAGAAAGGTAAAATCCACGGTGGAAATTCCTGCACAAGTTAGGGCTCCCGGCGATGCTGGAGCCGTACATCCCGCGTTGTCACTGGAGACATCGCAGTGGGTTGGGACTGACTCCAGCCACGGGGTCTGTGAGCACCCAGGATGATACCCACAGACCTGGTGACAGCTTCACCGGTGGCCTCAGCCTCTCTCCTCCTCCTCCTCCTCGCTCAGAGGGAGCGGGCAGGAGCTCGGGCTGCTTCCCAGCCCTCCGTGCGCGCTCCGCGTTGCATCCCCCCGAGCAGGGCGCTGCGAGGCGGGAGCTGCGGCACCGCACACCTCTTACACACGGCTGCAGAAACAGAACGAGCTCGCCCCTCTGCCCTGCGGTCTGGCCCCTTCCCCTTATGTCAGCACAAAAAGATGACAAGGAAAAAAAGAAAAAAAAAGGGGAAAAAAAAGTTTTTAAACATGCAGTCAAAAAGCGCAGTCCCTCCCTTCCCTCTTGCAGGGATCTGCCTGGCCTAACCTGAAACAAATCCGTTGAGGTTGCTCCTGTCAAAACTGCTTCTAATTGGAGTATTAGGCTGCTGCGGGTTAAGGCTTAGTTACAGGAAGAGCGCGGGGCTGACAGCTCCCTGAGCCTCAGATCTTGCTCTTGTTAAAGCCGGCAGTGTTTGGCTAACGGCTGCCAGGCTTTGCCGGGCAGTGCGGCGAGGCGCCCGGCGCGGGTCCGCTCGGAGCTGCGCTCCACGGGGCTCCGTTACGGCTGCACTAGCAGCAAGGGGTCGCAGTCCCCATAGAGGTGTCTGCTTTGGGCAGCTCACACGGACACCAGGAGCTCAGGGAAGGAGATGGGTGAAATCAACACGCCGGGGTGGTGGGGAAAAGCAGCAGAGCGCAGGTTGGCTCCATTCCCCAAGCCACCCCAAGTCACCACAGTCACCTCCGACCACGGGCACTGCCACCAACCGCCTGGTCCTGCACTCCGAGCATGGAGCGGCATGGAAAACAGGAGTGTTTCCAGCGCCCTCGGAGGGCCAGGACACCCCAGTGCCCGGCTGGGATGTGCCCAGGCTCTGCCCTGCCAGGGCAGGCTGCAGCCTCAACGACAAAACGAGGACAAGCTCCACAAAGCACTGACCGCCCCTCGGGGACCTGGGGACAAAAACCTGGCGACCTTCCTTCCTCTCTGACCTCACTCAGCCCAGATCGTGACCTTCAGAACCCCTCGAGCAGCGTTTAAATAAAAGCATCTATTCAGCTAACCAAACTCCCACTGCTTTTTTTTTTTTTTTTTGATTTTTTTTCACTAAACAACATTCAAATAAAACATGGCACAGGACATATCTAAGAAATATCAAAGCTCAGGGATTTCTCCCTTTCCTGCCCACCCTTCCTGTCCCCACCCCCAAATCTCCCCTGCATCACTCCTTTAGCTTATTTTTTAAAATCATTTTCATTAGTTTGTTGCAAAATTTAGAGTATTTCCCCCCTCCCCGTTTTGTCACACTTTTTTCCCCCCCTCTTTAAATTAAAAATTTTGTTTGTTCTGTGTAAATTGTGCAAATATAGCAGTTAACACTAGTGGCAGAAGGCCAGAGAGAAAGAGAAAGGAGGAAAAGACAGAAAAAGGAGACGACGGGGAAAAGAAGGGGTAGAGCTAGAGGGGGAAGGAAGGAAGGGAGAGCAAGTCAAGTACAGTAAAAACAGGAGCCCACCCCCTCCCTCCACCGAAGTCACAACCGCCCAAACGCCGTCCGAGGACGGTGGCTTCTGGTGCAGGCGGGAGCTGCGCGGTGCCCAGCGGCTCCGTCCCCTCCGCAAGGTCTCTGCCGCGTCCCTCTTGCAACGGGTCGGGTTTTGTTGTTGCTGCTGCTGCTTGTTTTGTTTGCTCTTTTGCGCGTTCCGTGTTTGTTTTTTTGCAAGTCGCTGTCGCTGCTGCCCTCGTGGGGAGCTCGCCGCTGAAGCGCGGGGCTGCCTGGTCCGGGAAGGGCGGCGAGGCAAGGCGAGGCGCGGCGGCTCCCGCGGCCCCGGCCCCGAGGGTCCTGCGGCTGCCGCTCGCCGGCGCCGTCCCGCCTGCCCCGCGCTGCTCGGGAAGCTGCCTCGGCCGCCGCCGCCTCTTCAGCTGCTCAAGGCCATTGTGTCGATCGCCTGCTCCAGCTTGCTCCGCAGCCGCTGCCGCCTGGCCTGCTCGTCCTTCTCTAAAGCAGCTAGGATCTGCAGGGGACAGAGGAGGAGAGGGTGAGAAAGGGCCTCCCGCACCCCAAACCGCTCCCAATTCCCCGCCTTTTACACGAGGGGACATCGGGATGCGGGTCCCACGAGAAGCAGCTCAGGTCGGTTCCTGCAGCAACACCAGGGAGCTGCTGGATGCAGCAAGTGAGAAACCAAAGGGGTCTAGGCTCAAATGCAGGGCAAATCTCCCAAATAAGAGCGTGGCCCCTTCCCACCACTGCATTGACTCCACCAGAGACCCAGCACCTCCGTGACTGCATCACAGAGGGACATTCCAAATAACCTACAAAGTCCCAGAGAGGACCCGGCGGCTCCGCAGAGGCACCAGAGCACGGGAAGATGTTAAGGACCACAAGGTTTCAGGCTCTGTCAGCAGCAAAACCCCAGTCCTGTGCCAGGAGCGATACCAGAACGTCAGAGGATGAATTTCCTCCACGGCAATCAGCGCTTTCCAAAGGAGCTCCTGGTTGTGATGACCGAGCAGGGTGGGAGGGATGGTCCCCCCTGCCCTGCGACTGACACTGCCCTTCCCAGAGCTCCAGGGGAAGGACCTGAGGCAGGAAGGTGGAGGACGAGAGTCAGGCTGGCCAGAAAGGAGTAATGAAGCAGAAAACGAAGGGGCAGTTGCCCTCCCAGCAGTGAGGAGTCCTGTCTCACTAACATCATGTGGGCAGAGCAGAATAGCTGATGGAAAAGGAAAAACAAACCCGACAGAAATCTCATCTCCTTGGGTGAGCTAGGCGAGAGAGCAAATTTTTTGCAATTAAATATCAAGGCATCCGTCAAAGGCGACTTGATTAACCATTTCATTGGCCGCATAATTGGAAACAAACTGTTATATAATTAATAGACTTACTGGGAGGCAGGCAAAGTCCATCAGGAGCCCTACAGGTAACTTCTTAATGGGGAATGCACTCGCTTTGATTAAGAGCTGCCGCAGCAGCGCCCGCGGGTCCGCAGAGCCGCGCGGGCTCCGTGCCGCGGAGCAGCCCCCGTGCGCCGGGGCCGCGGCCATGGAAAGGCTCCGGTGCTCCGCGGGGCTCCCCGGGGACAGAATTCCACCCTGTCCATGGGCGCAGCCGCGGCAGGTCCACACGTCAGGGAGTGGGAACACCTGGAAAGGGCTGGGCGGATGGACGGCTAAGGGGGAAGCCCCGTGTCCTGGCACGCGGTGCCAGCTCCTAGGGCAGGGAAAAGTCCCACCGCAGCAGCCCAGAGTGCCAGGCACAGCAGATTTACTTCCCCGGGCCGCAGCTGGACGTGCAGGAGCTCATAGATTCTGCCTATATAATCTGCCTGCACAGTCAGTCACTCCCCTGCCACGAACGCGCGGCGCCGGCGCCTGCCATCACGGTGCACAGCGAATAAAATAACTATAATAACACTCAGCAGAAATCCAAGCGCCACGTGGCTTAAAGGTGGCCGAGCTGGAGTCAAATGAGATTGGTCTGGGAACTTGAATAGGAATCTATTCCCACCATCCACCTCCTCTGCCGTTCCTGATAAGACAGCTACGTATTACGGGAAGCTTAGGGTGTTGAAAGATTCACAACCTTCCCCTGCATTTATTTGGGCCTCTCTTATCTCATCCTTACGGAAACAAGGCAGTAAAAGGGAATCTGTGCCGAGTATAAAGACAGACCCAGGTTTGTCACCTGCTGTAAGGAGCCAGGACCACTGATTACCAAGACGCAAGTACCCAAATGAAAATTAATTATGATTTTCATTCACAGCCAATGACAGCATATTATTGCACTGAACAACAGGAAAAATTATTCTCTCCCATTTTGCATCGAAGAGGGTGCAATTGGGCTGCATATAATTGTGCTTAATGAATGAAAACAAACAAAGGGAACAGCTGCGATTTATTAATCCCATTACAAATAATAAAAAGAAGTTCCTGAGAGCTGCGAACGCTCTTGCGGTGCTCTGCGAGCGGGCCACGGCCAGACGCTCAACAGATGTCGGCGAGCAGGCAGGAACCCGACCTGCAGCCCCGAGGAGCAGCTCGGCAGCACCGCACTGTCCCCTGCTCTTGTGCAAGGGCAGGAGTTGCTTTAAGGCTCCAGGGTCTTTCCGTGTGGGGAAACAAGCACCTCCGGGCTGAGGGATGAGCAGAGCAGGCACAAACCACTGCTCCTTTCCCCCCACAGCTTTGCAGTGCCCACCTACCACGCGAGGCTCTGTGGCGTGTCCCTCATTGCAGCCAGTGAGCCAAGGGGCTGACCACGGCCCTGCACTTGATGCCTGCAAAGCAGCCGGCTCCGCAGGGAACGGGCAGACCCGCTCCAGCCTCCATCCTTGCAGGGATGTAAGGCACGTTACAGGGCACGCGCGTTACTGCTGTGACCTGCCGGGCGAATTCCCAAACTCCACATCCGCTGGCAGCACGGGAGCGGAGCCAGGTGCCGCCTCCCTCGCCGAGCCGCGAGTACCGGCGAGCTCAATGGCAGCACAGAGCCGAGGCTGGGCAGCGAGCGTCAGCACGGAGCTAATGCTGCACCTCGGAGCCCCGCAGAGCTGCTTACACAGGCAAAGAGGACGAGGTGCTTCCCTCGTTACTTACTGCAGGAATATGGGAGTGAACCCCGACCTCTCTGCCTGCGGGCGCTCAGGAAGGGCCCGGGCAGGGGGAGCTGCACGTCAGGCCGCAGAGGAGCTGGCCGGGCAGCCCGTGTCGGAGAGCTGAGGGTCAGAGAGCTGAGGTCGGGAGGCGGCAGCCACGGGGTGGGAGCCCATCCCCAAATCCCCCTCATTCAGCCCCAGTCCCCGCTGCCGCTGACTTCATCCCACATGCAGCATCTCTACCCAGCCCCGGGGAGCGCTCCGAGGCAGGGAGACACCGAGTGCCAGTTAAGGCTCGTAGGACAGGGCCATCCAGGGGTGCTCCTCCGCCCCACGCACAAAGGCAACGGCACGAGGGGCTCTCAAACCTCCCGCGCCGGCCCTCGTCCCACCAGGCCTGCCAGCCAAACACGCACCCGAACCAGCCCACCTTCCACAGCGTCTATTTCTGTAGGAAAAAGATGAGTAATGTGGAAACCAAGGACAACAGATGAGGCTCGCAGAGCAGATTTGACCCGTCCACAGCCACCTCCCCAGCTTACCTCATCCTTGTACTTGGTGATGTAGGAGTAGATCTCGTGCAGCGCGCTCATGCTGTTGAACTGGCTGAGGTGCAACCGCGACTGCTCCGCCAGGTAGGCGCTCATGTCCTGGTCGCTGATTGCCGGCATTTTAGCGATATCTGCGTAGTATCTACAAGGGAGAGGAGAAACAGAGCGGCGTGTCTGAACGAGGGACAGGCAGGCGGGGAGAGCCCTCGCTGAGAACACCCTGCGGAAACGCAGCGCGGCGGGCATCGCGTCCCCGCGCCGCCACGGGCAGCAATTGCTCCTCCTGCTCAATCCCGTCCCTCATCAACGGCTCCCTGAGTGCTTCACGGAGGGGTCAGTGTCATCAGCAGCACGCTGCAGATGGAGCATCAAGTGGCAGAGCCAGGGCCAAGCCCCAGCCCCGGGCACGGAGTTCGATTGCCGACGCTCCAAAGGAATCTCCCACCCTCTCCCAAACCACGTGTCCCTCCTTTGTGCCCCCGTACGCTGCCACCAAACCTCCTCCCGTTCACGTCTGCAGCATTAGGGAGGATTTATTGTTGTTCTCCTGAGTTTAGTATGTCACCAAAGCCACCGCTGACATTTCATATTCAGTGAAATATTCAGTGCATGAACACAAGACAACTTCACATCAAAGCCTTGCATTTAAACATGCCTTCTGAGCTCCGTATAGCTATATCTTCCTCAGTAACAGGCACTCAAACAGAGCCTATTCTTGGAGCCTGATGGACTCAGAAGAGTTAACACACTGAAAAGCTACTAATAGCTTTATTTTTTAGTGAAAACCAAGGTTTGAGGAAATTTCTGTGACACCATGCACCACAGGCAACTGAATTTGGCTCCATCAGTTCAGATGTCTTAGGGCATGCCTGGGCTAAATTCCTTTGGCCAGGTGCTCTCTTGCCTTTCTTGTTCTCTGATGGTTACTACAAGCAAGGTACTACTTTAAATTTCCTAGGACGCCTTAAGATGAGTGTTCCCATCCCTTAGCTACCACACTCATATCATCAGCAAATACAGGGAGACCCACACACAGCTTATACTGGATCCAGAATCATACTGGAAAAACAGAACATATTGTTCAAGCAAAATTGGAGGGAGTCGGGGGGAAGCCTCAATATCCCACCGCATCAGGAGCAAGGCACCAAGCAGATACCC